>PVHY01003088.1:92065-113987 GCA_004024945.1 Uropsilus gracilis | reverse complement strand
GAGGACTGGATGAAAAAGATGTGGTATATATACACAATGGAATATTACGCATCAATAAAAAATGACAAATTCAATGATTTTCTGGAAACATGGATGTACCTAGAAGAAATCATACTGGCAGAAACAAGTCAGAAGGAAAAAAACAGATATCAAATGGTTTCACTAATATATGGACAACCAAATGAAAGTACACAACTGCGGGAGGGGACCAGCTGGAGTAGCCAGGGAGGGAAGGTGGTGGGGGGCCCCCAGGGACCTCAATGAAGTGATTGTTGTGAAATATATATATATGTATAAATTAAAATGAAAAAAGTTAAAAAAAAAAACAATGTAAAATCAAACAGTCAGTCAAATAATTAAATTAAAAAAAAATCTGTTTTCAAAATTTACTTCATTCACTGAACTTTACCTAGAAAACCTACCTTATTTAGATACTTTGTGTGAATAGGAAATAGGAAGGCACAGGATAGATGAGATGTGAGAACATTTTCTGTGTAGATCTTAGGGAATTCTTAATGACCAGAATGACATGGCATGGATGATGACCTTGGGACCACCACTCTTGGATAAACCGATGGACTCAGAATAAACATGGGCTGAGTGCAACACCACAGCCACTCACTGAGTGACCCAAGTTCTGCTGTTCTGGGGTGCATACCATGAAATTGATCTTGTCTATAATTTCCCTTACTTATTCATGAAGGAGTGATAAGACTCTCACCAAAGGAAACATCACAGAGTAAGAATAATCCCCAGTATGAAATACTGGGTGATACTAAACCTTGGAAAGTTAAACTTAGAAGAATATTGATAATAGATGAGATGAGGCCCCCAAATGAGCAATAATAACTATGTAAATAAAATTGGAAAAAGCAACTTTAGACTGTAGAGAATTTCAGTATCAAAAATATTTCAAATTCTATACCATGACTAATTTTATTCCTAAAATCTATGAACAAAAGGGCAAAATTATAAAAAAAGACATACTTTAAGATGAGATTCTTGAACAAGAAATTGAAAAATATAATAAGCAAAATGTGCTGCATCTTAACATTTAAGAGGTTTTGCTATCTCTATTTTCCTCCAATGTGCAATTATACAAACTTATAATCCTTGAAAATTGTTATTTTTGTTGCTACAATTGCTTGTAATAAGAATAACAGATATGTTTAGAAATGTGCCTAGATGATTATATCGAACAACTATCACAGTGATATTTTTTTTTCCTGGAAAATGCCAGGATTCTGGAATTACACATCAAATTAGTAACTTCTCCATGTGGAAATCTTGAGTTGGGTTTGGCTTAACATTTTGGTTAAGAAAAGAACAGAAACACAACTTGCAGACAGTGGATTCTGAATTCTATATACAGCTCCAGTACAAAATCCAAATGGAGTTCAAAACACCTACCAAATTATACTTGTAAATTGTCACCTTAAGATCATCACCAAGAAGGGATGGATTCTTAAGTGTTTACATACAATGTGTCTATACAAACACAGAAAAAATAATTATTAACAACTAGACTGTGATATTATTTTTTTTTTGGCTCTTGAAGAAAGTCCTTCAGTTAATGGTACATGTGTCACAAAAAAATTAGGACTTGTGAAATTAATAGATGGAAGTGATAATTTATATGCTATTGGGCTGTTACATTAATCCCATAATTGTTTCCTCTCACACATGCAACCAAGATACCCTCTTTCGCTATGGCTGCATGAAGATTGCCTAAGTCCTGGATGTCTTTTATAACTGCAAGGGAGGACAATAGTCTCAGATGGATAGGGACAGAAGTATAATTAATATGATTTAGATTTAATATTATGGAATAATTTATACCAGTTACAGGTAAATTATATAACCTTTATGCTGTGTCACAAACTGTTCTTTCTGCTACACTGCAAACAGATGGAGGGAATCATCACAAAGGAGAAATTATCAACATGGGGGAATACTTGATTAAACAGTTTGAGGGAAAAATAAAGAGAATGATGTAATCACCAGTGGCTTTAAGAATGTACAGGTAGGATTCTAAAAGGAAGATTTAAAGTGACATAGTAAGGGGTAAACTCCCATCCCAGCACGTGCAGACCTAGTGCCTTTATGGGCACATTCCTGTTCTATCAGAAGTTGATGGCTATATTCCTGCAGTGTGAAAAGTAACACTTGGGGCTGCAAGGAAGATGGTGGCACTGACTTGGGTGAGATAAAACTAGTGAGGACGCATTGCTTTAGAGTCTAGGTCTAAAAATCATTCAGTATCACCTGAAAGGTTGCTTAAAACACAGATGCTGAATTTCTGATAGGAGGTCTAGAATGGGGGCTAGGAATACATTGCAAACAAGTAACCAGGTGGTGTCACACTGTTACACTGTTGATCAGAGGTCTAGTCTTTGGAAATCCCTGATCTAGATGCTCCATCCAGAAGCCATTATAAGCCTGGGCTTAAAAACCACAGTCCTAACACAGGCTCTCAAGGCTCTCTGTGATTTGGGTGGAGGCTACTTTTCTGGCATCATCATCTGCTATGCTTCCCATTGCTCCTGGTCCTCTTGCTTTTCCTTAAATATGCCAAACTTGTCTGCATCTGACAATTTGTGATTGCCGTGTCCTTAATCCAGAATGTTCTTTGCACAAATCCTCAAATAACTATTTCATTTCACTCAATTCTCTGTTCAGAGAGACTTTGCATAACCATCTTATTTAAAATTGATCCCTTACAGTTTTCTTCTTATCACTTTCGATCCCCTTCCCCAGCCTAATATTTTCACATCAGTTTCACCTGAAAACATAATATTTACTTTCTAACCATCTGTCTCCTCCTATGAACATGGATGTTGTTTGGTTCACTGCCATCTTCCCAGTGCACAGGAAGGTACCTGATACTTAGCAACATTCAATGCATATTTATTATGGAAGGATGAATGATTGATTCAATAAATTAAGTGAAGAAAGAGCAATTGCAAAGAAGTCAGTTACCAAGCTGACAAAGTCAATGAGTAAGAGTAGAAGAATAATGTCAAGCCTGGTCTGTGAAAACAATCTATAAATATGAGTGTGCGCTAGGAAAGAGCTGCTGGGCAGAAGATAGGTTGAATCATGTTGTCTGTGCCTAAGTGTCCAGCTGTCTATGCCACCGGGTGTGTCGTCTCTGTAGGTGCTGAACCATCTCACCCGCATTGCCACTTGTAAGGAAAGCAGCGTGATGGTAACACCAACTGTAACATAAGCAACAGGTTCACCAACCTATGTGGGTTCTTTATTGGGTTTAGCAGTTACACAGACACACCAGGCAGGGCAGGGCCAGGGCAGAGTGAGGTGGCATGGGGAGTAAGTGAACCCCTCAGTCCCCAGGGATTCTTCGTTACATACTTTCTCTAGCCTGTTTTTTTTGTTCTCTCTTATACTCATGCTCTCACATGCCAGGGTGATGCTGCCCTTTTATCCTTTCTTCCCAGGCCCAGGTGAGCCCACTTACACATGCATACACCCACTCGGCCAGGTGTATACACACAACTCTGAGGAAAGCACACCACCACAGGTGCTGAATACACAGGTTAATGGAAGACAACACCTGACCAACTCACATACCCTACACATATCCATTCACACAAGTCAGTTTTGCACATTTCCCCCCAAGCCCACATTCAGTGGCTTTACATTGAAATAGGTTGAAGTCATTCTTGGTGGAAATGTTGATACTAAAGGAATTAAGAAACTCTACAAATCAGGGCTTGTTGTAAGAGTCTATTTAGCAACTGACTGCCAATCCTATTTGCAGAGAAACACATTCCAGGGCTCAGTTTGACAGCCAAGTCCATGGAGCTATGGGATGAGCTGGTTATCATGGAAGGAGAGAAACTGGGAATGGTCAGTGGAGAAATTGGGGTTGAATGGGAGGTTTCATGTAAATGCAGCTCTGGGTGTCTCTCTAGTGGGCAGTCCCAACTTAAGACATGCATACACATGCTTATTTTGCATGACAAACACACATGCCTCCTGCTCCACAGGCATGAGGGGAATATGATCCCATCCCTGAGCAGGGGAGGACTAAATGACTCAAGTTCATGTGGGTTAGCCCTAAAGCAGACCCAACAATGGACTTTCTTGTAGCTTTGTACATCAATGCATCCTCCTCTCTCTTCCTTAAAACTGACTACTTTAAAGGCAAGATATGAAAAAGTACAGTCCCAAACATGAGCACAAGTAAATAAAACACAGACTCACATCCACATGTGACAGAATGTGGAATAAGCACCAGCAAAATGATGCCACAGCTGGTGGGTGGTTAGAGTGAGTAGGCTTAGTCTCTGTGAGAACATTTTTACATACATTGGTGTTAGACTAGTTTTAATTTTTTTAAATAAGAACATAATATGTAGGTTGAATTTAACTTTTCTGCTCAGTTTATAGTTTGTTCAGATACCAAAAAGAAGATACATTTAAAAAAAAAACCAGAAATTAATAAAGAATTAAAATGGCAGAGCTGATTTAAATACCACAGTTTTAAAAAAGGCCAAAAGAAATCTATTATAACAAACATTGCCAAAGCACCTTAATTATAAGGTTTCAGATAGATTTTTATAACTCAAACATGAAAATTTTAAATTACCTTCCCAATTGTTCCTTTTAGGCACTAATATCTCCAACAGGAGGACAAGCTGACCTTTAAGTTTGAATCAGTTCAGAAAAATGCTCCAAATTCTCATTTGACCTCTCTACAAAGAACTAGTTTTCAGTCATAACATAACTTGATGTTTTCATGCACATTCTACACCAGCTTGAAGATGCTGTTTACTTTTTTTTTTCCCAAGCAAATCCAGAAATAACAAAACTAAGGCCACTGGTAGCCACAGGTTCCAGTTGTAAATAGGGTCTTCAATTTGTCCTATCACCAGCACAGGCAGAAGTGAGTGAAATGGCTTTGGCTTTCAGATCAGAGGAGGTCAAGGCGCAACTTTCTTTGGTCATCTAGAATCCGAGTTCATTTGTTCATTTGACGCCAGCTGCCTCTGCCATGCCATATGTTCAACCCCAATGAAGTCAAAGTCGAATACCTGAGGTGCACCAGTGGGGAAGTTGGTACCATGTCTGCCTTGGTTCCCAAGATCGGCTCCCTGGGTCTGTCTCGCAAAAAAGTGGGTGATGACTTTGCCAAGGTCATAGGTGGCTGGAAGAGGTTGAGAACCATGAAGCTGACCATTCAGAACAGAGGCCCAGATTGAGGTGGTATCTTCAGCCTCCACCCTCAAGGAACCGCCACGAGACCAAAAGAAGCAGAAAAACATTAAGCACAGTGGCAATATTACATTGAATGAGATCATCAGCATAGTTTGACAGATGCAGCACTAGTCTCTGGCTAGAGAACTCTTTGTCACCATGAAGGAGATCTTCAGCACTGTGCAGTCCATGGGCTACAACGTTGATGGCCACCACCCTAATGGCATCATAGAGGACACCAACAGCAGTGTGGTGGAGTACCCTGCCAGTTAAGGGAAATCAAGGGACTATCCAATAAAGAAGCATGTGACATGGAAAAAAGAGTGGGTGAAATGTGCACTTCCTCATTTCTAGGTTCCCTTGGGAACACAGCAGGGAGTTAAAATCACCAGGACTGCTTTGCCTTCTACCAGCTCCCTTTATAATCCCAAGAGCATCCCTTGGGCCTCAGTGCTAATGAAGAAACTGCACTTCACAAGGCCTCTTGCAGAGGACAGAGAAGAGAAGGTTCACCTGCCAGACCTACAGAATTTCACCGAGAGAGCCCCAAGGCCTTTACCCGAGAGCCCCGGCATAGGCCACCGTCCTTTGTGTTTGTTCAGGTTTCCCACCTCCATCCTTCCTTGTGTCCTTGCGCCTGGCCCTTGTGCCTCACCTTGTGCCTGGCCCGCTGTTCCCATTTCTCCACCACGCAAACCAACTGGAGAGACTTCACATGCTCTTCTAGATGCCATGAAATGCGGTGTCCACATATTACTGGGTGACCTTGTCACATTCTTTCTAGGCATCTAACCTATCTTTTAAATATGGCCACAGCTCATCTGCAAATTCAAAATGTCAGCTCTTCTTCTGAGCTACAAAATTATCATAAAATCTAAAAAAAAAAAAAAAAACTAATAAAGACCTAGAGACTTAAAAAGTCCATGGACGTACTTGGTGCTTCTTTCCTACAGCCAAATCTCATGAGTTGTCTACACACATTGTAACCTGTACCTCCTGGGCCTTTTGCATCCTGGTTTCTGTCCACATTGCCATTGCTTCTGCTCTCACCAGAGCCAACAAGTTCTGAATCACATGGGCATGTCTGATCTTTTGTTTCTTAAACCAATATGCGGAGTGTGTCGTCATACTCATTGGAATATTAGAGATCCAGAGGGGGTTTTAGAGACCTGGAGGAATAGAAATTTCTTTAATTTTATTCAATGCAGTTTTGAAACTGTTGCTGGGGAAAAACAGTCAGAGGTGATTAAATTTAAATCAACATTGTGGTTCTGTTTGGCCTGATGCCCTCTTTCCAGCTGGGAACTTCGAATGTGAGTGGTTACTGGGGCCATACCATTTAGAACAACACAAACACATATTTTTACATGGTTTTAATCATCACTGTGCAATAGTGTCTCTTGGCTTGTTTATTTAGCACTGTATCATAAGCCTTCCCTAGGATGCCCAATAGCATCTATAATTACCATTTTAATGGCTGCATAATATTCCATTAAGTGGATGAGGCATGATTTACTAAACCATTATCATACTGTTGGGCATTTAGACTAATTCTAATTTTTGCTACCATAAATTGTCCTGCATATAATTTTCTCCTAGATTTGGATTAATCCCTTATGATAATTCTTCTCACATTAAATTACTGGATTAAAGAGCATGAATCACTTTTAAGACCTCTGGTACACACTTGCAGTTTTGTTTTGTTTTGTTTTGTTTTTTCCAAGAGGACTATACCAACCTATACTGTCCCTAGCAATGTGGGAGGTACCTTACTAAGTCACCCATTAGAACAGACAACTGCACTCAATACAGTTTGGGATCCCTGATGAACAGGCAACAGTGAGAGCTGACAGTACAGGGTATATTGATGCATTAGAAGTCTGTAAGAGAGCTATTTGATGGTGGCTTCACACATCCTCCCTTGTCCCCTTTCCTCCTCACCAGCTCCTGCCTGGTAATAATGGAGAGACTCATTAATGAGACTCTCTGCTGCACATAAAGAATCCATTTCCTAGAAGCCAATGTCCCAGTGCAAGCAACTTGAAATGCTTCCTCCTGTGTGGGAGCCAGACAAAGGCTGAAGGAACTCTTTCCAGTGGGCAGTGAGAATGCAAATTGTCTAGTGAGTCATGCATGACTAGCGATCCTTGGAGAAGAACCCAAAGCACTTGGATCAAGCATCCACAGGGACCAGAAATGTTTGGAGAGTCGAAGCAAAGGATAGAGAAGTGTGACCAGATGGCTGGTCTTCTGTGCCAGGGAAGACTGGTATTGAAGACAGATGCCATCTCAGAGTTCAGGAATCAAGGAACCAGTCCTAATCTGGCCTTGGCTAACCGTGTGCTCTCATGCTACTTCCTCAGCACCCTCGAGCTCCCTTTTATTCAGGTATCTGTCTCCAGGCTGGTAGGGGTAAAAGGACTGAGAAGATGAGGTTCCCTTGGGAGACACAGGATCCATACGCAGCATGAGACTAGAGAGTATGCCCACCAGCACTGCTCCAAGCCATGTCTAAGCATGCCTGGGGGTGCAGGTGGCAGAGAAAAGTAAGATATATGTAGATGCCAGTCAGGAGAGGACCCAGGTCGACATGAGACCCTGCCAAACAGAATTCATGTCACCAGGCCAGGGCTGAGGGCTTCAGGTTTGGGCTCAGAAGTAGAACTTTCTACCCAGATCAGTGCTTTCTCTCTCACATCACATTATAAATGATTGCAGACTATTTTCCAGACTAGGTCAAGCTTGAACCTTACTAGCTGCGTGATCTTGGGAGAGTTAGTTACTTCTCTGTGTCTCAGATATTCATTACTTCAACTGGAATAAGCCATCTTACATTGGAGGTCTTCTGGAAGAAAGAGAAGATGAAGGTAATAATCATGATATCAACAACAGCAAGAATAAAAATGGTGAACACTTGTTGAGTTAGTAGAAAATGCTGAGCCTGGACAAAATTGAGGGTCTTATATACATTATCTGTCATTTAGTGCTCAAAATAGTCTCCTGAAATGGAAAACTTAGTAGCTGGCATTAGTGAGGATGGGCGGGTGGCCACCAAAAGTAGGCACTTTAATATTAATAATCCCCAGAGACAGATGGCCTAACAAGTTGGTGAGGGAGCAGGACTATTGCAATGAGTACGGTTCTTTCCCAGGAAGTTAACAGAAAAAGACCAAAACAGCATTATGCACTAATGACTACATTTAGCAGCCTTGCCATATCCATGCTGCTCGATCAGTAACTGCCTCTCCTATGTTGATGCAAGGTTTGGTCATGTGACTTGTTGTATCCAAAGGGTCAATAGCAAGCTCCATGCAGACGTAGGCATAGAAGTGTTCCTCTCTTGAACGCCTATTCCCACCATGGAAACAAGTCCAAACTGGCTTCTGGATGACACTAGAGCAAGTGGAGTAAGTGGAGTCACCCCAACCGAGGCCACCCTTGATCAGTGGACTGGACAGCTGGTAAGATGCCCATCAAGGAGGGTTAGACCAGGTTGGTGGAAACTTTCAGACAAATTATAGACCCGTGAGCAAAAATAAATTTGTTGTGAATCAAGGAGGTTGTGAGGTTTTCATTATGCAGCATTTTATGGCAATAGCTACCTGATCGAACCAGATCAACTAGCACAAAGCTGTTCTCCTGCACACATACTAATGACAGCGAGTGAACAGGCACTTTGCCAGGCAGTGGGCATGGATTGCATCATTTATTCGTAGCAAACCCCCTACAGATTTCATGCTATTATTATTAATCACTACTGTAAAATGTAAAAAATAAAGCAAAAGAACTTAAATGCCTTGCCCAAGTGTACAGTTAATACAGTTAGTAACAGATGATATTTAAAGCTGGGCAGCCTGGTGTCAGACCCTCAGGTTTCCTGCGACCACTGCCTCATGTACAATGCCATATTGCACCTCAAACATAGCTTCTCTGGAATGCAAGCTACACCCTCCCTTTACTTGGGCACCATATCATTTCTGACTGGCCAGGCCGGGGACTGTGAATCAGGACTGGCTGCCTTCTTCTCTGAGCTCGTGGCTCCTCTCAGCCTTTGAGAAGCTACTCTGGGATTAGGAAAGATGCTCAGGAAAGGAAGCCTTCTATCAAGACAAGATGCAGAGATTAAAGGGGCAGAATGATGGAGAGTGGTGAGTGCTCTTCGAGATGCAGTGCTCTTAAAATCCTGGCTGTGTGAGGTGCTTGAGAGATGCACAGGAAAGCAGCTTCTCTGCTCCTCCATTTCTCAGCAAATCTCCAGGAATCTACTTGGGTTTTAACTGGCTGAGCAGGTTAAAAATATTTGCAGACTTGTTTTCTCCCAGGTTTCGTGGTCTCTGGCAGCTTCTGCTTAGGGCCCCTGCTCTCTACAATCACCCTTTCTAAATATCCCTACAACTCAGGCCAGAGGATCTTCCCAAAATGCATCAGCACATGAGCTGCAATGTGTTTCTGAAAACACTTGAAGAGAGGTCGGAGCCTCCTCCAAATTTGTCTTCCTGCCCTTCCAGGACCAGGGCACAGACCCCAGAAAAGAGTGTACATCAACCCTGGTCAGTGTTCCTCTCTCTGGTGTATAGGCGCTTCTTCATCACAGATCAGTTTCACTAGTCAGGGTGTTTCTGGGCACATCTCGGAAACAGGAGCTGGTGAGTGAAGTGACAGTTGTTTTGCAGAAAGTCTAGATCCTCAACCTGCCACCTCTCTGACCATGAACCCCCTGAGTTCAGAAAGAGCAAAGTGGCCTGCAATCACTCTAGCGGCTGTTCCTGAAAGCAGGCATCCAGGAGACAGGTAAACAGGGAGCTCCAGCTTCAACACATTGAGATAATGGGTATAATGATTACCAGTTCATTTCCGCTGCCTTAATCACAGCACTTAGCCCTTAATCAATAACTACAGCCATATGTGCATCCCAGATTACCGAGTAAGTGTTCATCCATTACCTCATTTGAGGTGCAACAAAAACCTTGCCATCACTCCCATTACACAGGGAAGAAAATGGAGCCCGAATGAAGTTCAGGCCTTGCCAGGCCAATCAGAATGAGACCTGACTCTCGTGCAATGGTTTCATTTCATTACTCCAAGTGAACAAGTCTAGGATTTCTTCTCGACCATGCAAGTTGTTAAAGTCTACTCCATGTAGAAATTGGCAACAAACCCTTTCACTGGAAAGAGTCCAAAACTGAAGAAGAGCTAGTTGAGTAAGGGGGCCATGACAGTGTCAGAACCCTAGGCCAAAGGCTGTGGCTTCCTGCATCTCTGCAAAAGCATGGCTTCCTGCATCTCTCTGCCTGAAAGGGAAGGGGCTCACTCAGTGGGATTATGCTGGACACTGGGCTGTGTAGGAATGTTGGAGAATTTAACCCTCCAGGAGCAACCATCATTCCAAATAGAATGGGAATGGGTGGTTAGAGAGCCTATCTTTCTAAGGTGTGCCTTCAGCAGGGACTCGAGGGGGAGAAACCTTCTTTGGTCATAATGGTAGCCCATTAGTACACCCTCTATTGTTTTACTCCCTTCCCTGTCTCTTTCCCCATTTCTTTACTATGCTTTCTGGAATCGTCTCTCAAGGAAAATAACTACAGACAGATCATATGTGTATGAGGAAAACTAAAATAGGACGTGGAGAGATGAGCATGCTGTCAAAGAAGAGATCGGATGTGAAAAATAACTCAAAGAGACCATATAAGCAAAGGCAACTAGCACAAAGAAAAATCGGGTCATTTGAGAGCAGTGCAAAGACACCCAGTCAAAAAAAAAAAAAAAAGTGAGCATGACTGCCACTTGGTGACATCACATCACATTTCAGATGGGGTGTGTGTTTGTATATGTGTGTGAGAAAAACAAACTCTTGGGGCTAACGGATATCTAAGTCAAAAAAAAAAAAAAACTTGTACTGATGAAAATGAATGAATTTTATAAGAAAGCATTAGGGGTGCTTGTATGACTTTCTCCATAAACTATTTTAAGAACGGGATGAGTAGAATCCATGTGAAGCACTTAACACTGTGCCAGACACACAGTGACTATACAATGAGAATGGTTCCTTATTATAGTAGACTCTGTAGTGTACTTTCTGGTTTCTCTTTACCTGGCCACCAACCTCCCCCCCAGCCATGATGGCAGGATGGACCTTAGCACCCTACTACCACCCCTAACCTGCCCTGGGAAATTCCCTCCGTTGATGGCAGTCACTCTGCACCATCCTTCCCCATGTAGCCATACCAATGGCAGACTGTTACCGACTCTACCTGTGCTGGGTGTGCATAGAAGGGGAAACTTTGCAATTGCTTTAAGGCCCCTGGGTCCAATCTTGCTTGCCACTTGCTTTGTAAACAGTCATTGGCACACCTTTACAGTGTCTGTGGTGGCACTCAGCTGCAGGAACAGTTGAGTAGTTGCAACAAAGCCATCTGCAAAACCGAAAGTGTGAAGTAACTGGTCATTTACAGAAGCTTACTGAAGCCAATCCAGAGCTGAACTGCCTGATATGGCAGCTACTAGTCACATGAATATTTAAATTTAAATTGATTAAAATGAAGTCAATTAGTATTTTGGTTTCTCAGTAACACCAAGCAGGTTTCAAGTGCTCCACAGGCACATGTGTCTGGTGACTCTGCTGCAAGGCAGCTCAGGTATAGTACGTGCCCATTATCACAGAAGTTTCTGGACAGCCCTGCTCCAGGGCAGTGAGATCATGCATCAGGGAAAGGCTGGCCGCTCCCCTCATCTAGGTGTTTACACAACTCCTTCCCTTCAGTATCCTTTTCCCTTCCTCCCGTTCTTCCTTCCCAGTTCTTTCTTCAGTAAATCACAAGTGCCTGGTCTCCTGTTTCTGGCTCTTCCAGGGAACCCAACCTGAGACAGTTATTTAGATTCTTGTCTTGAATCCACAAGGCTTTGCACTGAGATATAGGGGAGAATATCAGGTTCCCCCAAATCTCCAGTCCCCAGCCCAGTGCCTGTCACAGAGCAGTCATTCAATAACTTCCAAATGAATAAAAGAATGCATGAATCAAATAGATAATGGCCCCTTTGCAAGCTGTACTCCCAAGGTCCCATCAACACCCAAAGCTCCTATTGACCCCTCACTCATAGAATTTAGGCTCAATTTCTCTACCCAGAAGCCCAGCTGTGACAGCTTATAGGTGAAACCATTCAATTTTCAAATTGCCCTGAGTCTTGGCCATAGAATAAACCATATCTCCAGGAGGCTCCATGCTTGGGTCTCAGCACTCAGCCCTAAGACCCCCATCTCTGCAACAGGTTTAACATTCCACCCTCGGCACCTCTGGCAGGCAGGAACAGGAGCCGTGAGGATGCAGGCTGTGTGGGCATCCCGTGAGCCTGCTAACAAGGGCGACATCCCGGAGGCCAAGGAGCTCATTAAAGTCAAACGCTCATGGCCAGTTCCTCCCAGATCTCAGAACAGGGAGAACAAGCTGATTATCTGCACCTTTGCTTTCACAAGATGCAGTGAATCACATATGAAGTAGCCAGGGTAAAGAGAAATCATTAAGTCAAAACAAAGGTAGCAGTTTCTCCTGTGAGATAAGCTTTGTAGAAATTTCTGGCCCAGCTCAACAAGGCAGTCAGGAACCTAGAGAGGAAGCCGTTTGGATGCAACCCTTCAGGGAGCTTCCCTTGGGGGCTACCTGAGATCCTCTGGATGCTTTGAGAAGGGATTCACCCTGAGGTTGTCTGGGATTTGCAGAGAGCTGCTCTAAAGCCCCTGCACCTGACCCACAGGTTGAGCCATGTGACTGAATGTGTTGGGTTGTTGGCGGTCATAGTCAAGACAGGTGTAATGAGGCCAAAATGATACGGTGAGAGCAGACATGCCAACCGCTTCAGTTAGGGGACCCTTCACCCAATATACTTCCTTACCAAAATAGTAGTGTAGGGTGATTTGTCCTTATCCTGGGCCTCACTTCCAGCTCCCAGGACTCCTTCTGTCCTCCTGACAGGCCTAGCCACCAGAGGGGAGGCATCTGGACAGACTTTGCAACATTTTATCTCTTATTAAAGTATATTTTTGTTATCCCAGCAGTGGAAGGGAGGTAGTCATGAGAGGGAGGGGGAAAGAGGCAGACCACCGGTGGGTCACTAAGAAGCTCCTCGACAGGAAGGGGTTTCCAGGGTCCTGAAGGATCTGAAAGGCAGCCGTGGCAGATCCTTGCTACCACCATCTCTGCACCAAGCAGAGGTTCCTTGGCCATAGGCCACTGTATTCTGCAGTCCCAGGGCCCATCGTGTGAAATCCCCAGCCCTCCTCATTCTTGGGGCTGCTGTCTCAGTACCCAGAAGTTCTCAGAAGTGTTTCAGCTCAAATAAAGGTACCGAGAGTCAGAGAGCTTCATACCACAGGCAAAAGCCATGATGTGGAAAACATGCCAGAAGCCAACATCCCTTGGAGCAAGCATAGGGCACTTGAACATTCAGTAAGATGAGCTCAGATAGCTTACTGGTAAAGATCAACAGAAAGCCAGGCAAGAATAGAAAGCAGAAATGATAAGATATTGACTAGGGAGAACTCTGGAATCTACCAGACAGCAGCAGACCCTGGTCACTCAATCCCAGTTCCCACAAGACAGCATCACATCCCTGACGATACACCCACCTTGAGCATCCCCTATGTGCCTGCCCGCCTTCCTCGAATCTTCTCTCTCACTTGTGTTTTGTGACCATCCCAATTGGTTTTAGCAGCTAAAGAAGAATGCTGAAGACTCTGGCATCATTTTCCAGAACTTTTTCATGGTGAACAGGGGAAAATTGCAGTCATTTGAGTTCCCTCTCCCCCAGGCTGAAGTTGCCCTTTTATCTTGCCTCTTAGGTACAGGTGTGCCCACCCATGTATGCACACACCCATTGGGCAGAGTGTGGACAATCACAGGGAAGGCACAACACTATAGGTGCTGGTCATAGGGGCTAATGGCAGAAGGATATGACAAACACTGATAACCCATTTATCTTACAACTTACCTCTTAATAAACATGAGCCTGCCCTTGGATTGGGGCTGCTACACCTCGACCAGTGCCTCTTAAGAGAGTCTTAGGGTGCAGTCCCTCTGGGTTTCTCATTGCTCTAACCTATTTGGGTTTTGAGTAATCTTTTTCATCCTGTGTGCCCTGAACTCTGCCACCCTGTGAGGTACCATTCACAGGAAGTCCCTGCTGATAGCCCTGGAATGGTACAAGACTACTGCCTTGCACGTGGGCACAGTCCTTCTGTGCCACACAGACACCCATCTCCCTCCACCCACCCTTAATGGATTGATTCCAAAATTATCCAAATACACCCACTATGCCCTACTGTCTGTATGGCTGCTTTAACAAAATACCATGAACTGGAGGCTTATAACAGCAGTCATCTATTGTTCCCAGCTCTGGAGATGGGAAGTTCAAGATCATGGTGCCAATGTGGTTCTGGAGAAACTAAACTGCTTGGTGTGTTCTCACATGGAAGAAAGAGTAAATGAGCTCTTTGGGGTCTGTTTTGTAAAGGCATTAATCCCACTTATAAGGGCTCTGACCTCATGAAAAAAATCACCTTTCAAAGGCCCTACATCCTAATGATAATGCACTGGGTATTTGAAGTTGAACATGAATTGGGAGTAGGGGGCAGGCACCCTCACCATAGTACCTACTGGCTGAGCTTACAAACACTTCACTTAATGAAGTCCATCTCTACATATGCATCCTTGGATTCTTCTGAGTCAAAAGATGCAATTACTGCCTAAGATAATAGCTCCCTAGACCCTGAGTTCAAGCTTCATTTACTGCAAAATATTGTTTTCTCATGGAGGGAAGACATATCCTTCAACTTGCCTTTGAAGTTTGGAGACATAATGCAAGTTCAGTTAGCAGGAAAGTCTCTGCTTTTGCAGAGCACTCTACAAAGCACAGAGACATGCAGAGCATTGCCCCAGCTGCCTGATGCCTGCAAGACTTCCCATCTTCATCAGACAGGGCAAAGGAGAGGAGGACAAGAAGGATCCTTCACCAGTAATTGCTTTAGAAAGAGCTCTTCCAGAAGTTCTGCCCACCACTTTAGTAGCACCTCATTGGCCAGAATATGGTCACATGACCACAATGCTGCAAGGGGGGCTGGGAAATGTAGTCTTTTAAAATTTGCTTTCTTATATCCTTGTAGTCCCCATAGTTCTCCATCACCTTATCACCCATGACCTGTCACTATATTCCCTTTGTTCTTCTCTCACATTTTACCTTTTAGCTCGCTATATCATAACCAAAATAAAATCTGAACTCAGGAAGAAAAAAGGGTCAGAACAAATGTTGATTAGTCAACTAGCAGGCTCTTCAACCTGGGTCATTTTTAATAGGTAATGAAAACACAAAGGAGTTAAGTAACCTGCCAAGGTAAATATGCAATAGAACCAGGATTAGGAATCTTATCCCCTGCCTATTGCTTCTCTAGCAATCTACCTTCTAAACTGTAGAGACTTTTGTAGAAATTACCACCAGAGGCAACCTATAAACCAGAATTCTCCTTCCCTATCTAATCACACACATACACACA
Organism: Uropsilus gracilis; assembly: GCA_004024945.1. NCBI lineage: Eukaryota > Metazoa > Chordata > Mammalia > Eulipotyphla > Talpidae > Uropsilus > Uropsilus gracilis. Next base: position 98,227 of record PVHY01003088.1, on the reverse strand, counting down.
CACACACACACACACACACACCCTCCATCTCCCCAGGCTCATTAGGATCGTGAAAATCAGCCTCAGTTTCAAAAATAAATTTGTGGCCTCCATCAATCATGGAAAACAATTGGTCTAAAGGAGGGGGCTGTACAAGACAGGGTTGGGACTAAATTAGAATTGACCAGTGGATTCATTCCAACCACCACCTTGACAGCGCCAGAAGACACAGCCACAGAGGCCAAGGTTGCTTTTTTTCTCTGCTGTTTGTGTTTGTGTCTTGGCTCTGCCGTGACAATAAGCAGAGGTCATCTTTCTCTGCTCTCAGATCCCTGAGAATACTTATGCAAAGATAAGCAGAAGAGAAAAACCAATTTCCTTCCAATATTTTTAGCTCCTTAGGAAAACTACTACAGTAGAGAAAATAGTCATCTCTGCCACGGTGGCAAAGAATGACAAGGATACAAAGTAAATGCAATTTGGTCTCTATTGTGGGGAGAAAATAACAGAATTGAGGAACCCCAGGGACACTGGGATTCTTGAGAAAGTATGTGATCCTCCATCTCTCTGATAGGTTCCCCAGAAAGGTCCCCAAACAAACTGAAGGCTACTTTATTCCCTGGCTTTTAACGAAGATTCTAAATGCAACTAAATGGTTCATATCTTGATGGTGTTAGATTACAAGGTTTCTGCAAGCAAAAAGCACTTTGCTCAGGAAAGTGGGTTTGGGAAAGGCATCATGGTGAGGGAGGAGGGTAAATGGCTGTATTGGGAAGAAGTCTGAGAAGGATGACATTACTCGTGACAAGAGAAATAGGAAGCTGGATCCACGAGGATATAATGAACATGTCCAAACCTCACTTCTTGCCTAAACCAGACATTAGCGTAAGGGCATACTCTAAATTGATATCTAATATCAGAATCAATTAACATTTATCTTCTCTGCACCAACAACCACGCCAGGTAATTTCACACATTATCCATTTAGTCCTAGTTCCCACCCCAGAAGGGAGTCATATTTTATTCCCATTTTAAAGAGGAAAAATGATGCACAAAGAGATGAAACAACAGTCAAGAAGGAACAGAGGCAGAGGCAGGTCTGAACCCCACCAGCCATGACTGCAGATCCACAATATTTTCTCTGCCCCTAGGAGTAGTCTCCTTTTCCAGCCTGTTCCGGAAAACAATCACACAAGGTGACATTGCAGAGTAGGGGCAGATCAGAGACTCCATCCAGAAGCAGGACTTGCATCTCATTAATCAAGGGGGACTTCCTTTATGACCTTCTTCCTCATTCTTAGATAAAGGCATGACACTACTGTTCCAAATGCTGGTCATGTTTAATGAAAGTACACAAGTAAAGTACTTGCCATCGAGTTTAATGGTGAACATGGTCCCTGAAACATTCATGATGAAAAGAAGAATCCTGAGGAGATGGTTTTACGGGAATTAGCTCCTCTGTAGTCCTACTGCCACTTGTATGCTTATGTCTCATCAACCCCATCCTTCCCCCCTGAGCAACTGCTGGTGGTCAGAGCATGCTGGGCACAAGGGAACAGAGCTTCTCAGACACCCCCTGAGGGACTTGGGAAGGTACAGAGCAGTTGGTCACCTCTGTGTCAGAGGATGGCCACTGCAGTCACGAGGCTGTCCTTGCTGGGTCCCTCTCTGCCAGCAAGCTGATTTCCTGCTTCCCTCCCAGAACTTCAGCAGTAGCCTCCACCATAAATCCCAGGCCCCAAGGACCCATGCCAGGTGCACTCAGCACCTACCCTGCCATCCGTATTCTCTTCTTCTCTGCCATGGAGGCTGCAGAGGACCTGAAGGCCCCAGAGCCTCTAACAGCAACAAAGTCAAAGGGCTGATCTGTTGCCAAGGGTGACCCCCTGACTTGGTGTCCCATCGCTTGGTCTGGAGCTCTGAGCAGTGTGTCCTAGCCATGTGGGGTACATGAGATGGAATGATCTGCATGGCTCCAATGATACTTGACCTAGTCCTGAGCACCCTGCAAAAGGCAAATCCCTCCATGATGACTCTCCAGGATCAACCACTACCCCCTTTGCCAGTTGCAGTATCAGGAGTCTGCACTGTATGTCAAGCTCCCCAGTCTGGGCTGGGCATCCACGTGGAACAAGGCTAATACACCCTCAGTCTCATGAGGGTTTAGAGTATGATGGGGCAGCATCAAATAGCATAGAACTGAGAGAGAGGGGAGAGTTGAAAGAAGGTGGGTGGTCTGATCATCAGCTGGGAAAGTGTATGGCAGGAAGCACTAAGGAGTCAGGGATAGAAGGCCAAGGAGAAGGGGAGGTATTAGGTAGCAGACTGATTTTGGGGTTCTACCTCAGGGAAAATGCAGTTTTTCTGGCTGACTGAAGGTGAGGATAGGGAGATAAGGAAGGGTCTTAAATGACCATAGGTCTCCAAACTAGGTAGGCAGGCGGGCTGCTGTTTATTAAATAGAGGCCCTTTTAGCATGTGACCTCCTGGGAAGAGGTGGACAAGTTGAAAAAGAAGTTGGCTATCTAGACCTGGAGCTCAGAAGAAAGAAGAAAACGTGTCTACACTTTGTTGAATTCACTGGGGCGGGTAAGACAACTAGGAGGAGTGATGGGTGATGAGAGAACTGGGCAGAGGACACAGCCTAAGAAATTCCATCCCTAGAAATCAGAAGGAAGAAACCTCGGGGTAGATTGTGAAAGCAAGGACTTGATGTCCATGAGCTGGTAGAGTTTTTATTTGAAAAGCAGAGTTGACCGCGCTGAAGGTGGAAATGACCTCTAGCAGCACAGGATAAGTGGAACATTTTAGGGTAGGAGACATGTTCATGCCTGAAGAGGATGAAAAGCTCAGGCAAGACAGGCTGCCCTGAGGAAAATAGGAATGGACAAGGGAGGGGAAATGTCAGGTGCTAAAAATTCAGAGCCTGCCTAAGCCAAGCCTGAAGAAAGATAAGACCCTGCAAATATTTGACATGTGTTAATGCCAACAAAGAGAGAATTGATTCTGCTCCAAATAGGGGGCTGTGACTTGTAAGTAATGATAAGAAATAAAAGCCATTGATTATCAGCTCCAAGCCACTTGTTTGCAGAGTTTTTGTCTCAGGGAAATGGAGAAGAATAAAGGGAATGTAGACTCTTAACAGTTATAGATGAGTGTGTCCAAATAAACAATGCCGCTCTTCTGCGGGTGAAGGCAACATATAAACTGACCCGATATTTGAAGACTTCGATGTCTTGAAAATGCTTGTTGAACCAGCAATGACATGTATAGGAATTTATTCTAGGAAAACTATTAGAAACGTGTACAACACAAATGGACTTGTTTCTATAACTGTTAATTGCAATACTGGAAAAATTAAAAAACACCTCAATTTTATACTGAGAAGGATAAAAATCATTGGTAGTTTCATCTAGACATCTGACAACTTTCTCTGCCCTCAGTCCCATTGGCTGAGAGAGAGAGATCGCCGAATCCTAACCACTAGACCACCAGGGAAAGTCCCATTTGCTGAAAGACACACACACACACACACACACACACACACACACACCTCCTCCCCAGATGCTCCTTCATTGTCTCCTTTGTGTGCTCTGCCTTTGTGATACAATCTCATGGTCAATGGAAGGCATCCCTTGGGGCTCACTTCTCTTCTTCATCAGAAGAAGCTTCCAGCTTCTGTGGAAAACAGAACTCCCAATGGCATGAACTCTCTTGTGACCTGGTTCTAAATCTGCCAGCCACAGATGCCTGATGGCTATGCAAACTCAGGATTCTGGGTAGACATACAAATAGTTCCACCAGAGGGAGGGGCAATCTCCTCTACTTCGGAGGGAAAAAGTCAATTTTGCCTCCATACTATGTTCATGTCCATATTCCCTGTCCATGAATGTCTCTGATTTCTGAATGCTCCTTTGTACTGTTTTCAACACTGCACCAATTCCCTCATAAATAATAAAGTGCAATCATGGTCATTTTTATTTTTGTATGAGGGTCATGATTTGACCTTTTCTTGAAAATTTCCCTTTGTTTTAAGTGATACCTACAGTGCAAGAATCCAAATGACCAGCTCCCTCTCTGATCACTCCCACCTTACTAATTTGTAAATATGAACAGTGGGTTCTCATTATTTGAGGTACTAATATTCTACAAAGCTGCTTTGGATTAGCAAATACTGAACCATTGCTCTAAGGACTCCTGTGAGCTTTTGATATATCGTGTCAAGCCGTCACTGCCTGACCTATGTTTTTGTTGAAAGACAACTTATTTGATACTTTTTGTTGTTTCATTAACATTAAACTCATAGCCAGCAGCACTATAACTCATGCCTGAATGAAGCTTATTTAACACACCCATTTTCTCCATAAGGCACATTATAGCTTTCTTGTACTTTAAAACACTTGACAACTTGCATACACTTGGGGGTCACTTTAACCAGTGAAATCACAACCAAAGGCATGAAAATGGGGAAAATATGGCACTGAATAGGTCAGGGGAAGGGTATTTGTTTCCAGTAGGGAATCTGAAAAAGATTCACCTCAGCAGAGCCTCACCTCACCTCATTCAACCTCAGCTGGGAAGCTGAGCAGGACACAACTCAAATTTTTCACCACTTTGCACATCTACAAATAACTGTGAAAGCACAAATACTGATTTGGGTGTTACAACTAAATTTTACCAAGTAGATACATTTGTGGATATGAAATCCACAAATAACGAGAAAAAACTGAAACTATGGTGTTCTACCCACTGCCCCCAGCACCTTCCATCTGGATCCATAAAAGCCAAGACCATGACTATTTCACTTATCACACTCAATACCAAGTTCTATACCTAGAACATAGAGTTTTTCAAGGTGTGCTGGTATTTATTTCTATATATGTATGTGGGAAAATAGTCTCCATATTCTGTGAAATAAAGAAATCAGTTACAGGACAACATGTACATGTTGGCTCAATTTTGCCCAAAAAGATGTACATGCTTGCGCTACAAAAAAACACTGAATGGGATGGTAACCTGAACTTTGGAGTAGCTCTGAGTGATCACTTAAGGGTGATTGTTTTAAGGGTGATTTTTACATTCTTTTTAACTGTTTGTCTATATATCCCAAAATGAAAATAATAATAAAAACATTTATTTCATCATGATGAAATGCCATCACAATGTGAATATCCACCTTACTTTCCCACCATGTACCATCGAGGTCTGAGCAGCTAAAGACACCAGGGTCTCTCTGATGGGCAGGCAATTGTTTTATTCAGTATCTCTACCCTCTTTGCCCCATGGGATTGAGCACTCTCCTAGGTAATATCTTTCATGCAGTGTCTTTGTTTTTTTAAAAAACTTTTTAAGTAACCATGGTTTAAGTACTCTATGATTTACAGCACTATATGAGAGACAGAGTATCATGCCTTTTCAGATATGTTTCCATACCACACTCCCACCAAGGCACCCACAGTCCTCCACTTTGCTCAACATTCTTCTCATCTGATAGCCTCAATTTTACAGTCAGATTTCTAAGCTATTTTTTTTGAATGGGGGAAGGTAAGTTTTTATCTGACTCTGTTTCTCTATTTTGATTCTCTGTATTTAACATAGGAGTGGAAACATCTGATGTCTTTGAAAATCATGATCAGAATTAAGTGTCAGACTCTTAGGATGCTATATATGGCATAAAACAGGCATGGCAGTGCCCACATATCTGGTACTCTAAACTTCCCATTCTACAGAAAATCATGACCTTAAAATTACACTTTGGTGAATAGACATACTCATTCAGTCTTCAAAGTTCTCAATGGAGCAGTGAGATTTAGAGGTGAAGTTTGCAAGTCTCCGGTTCCAGGCACTGTAGACTCAAATAGAGTTCAAGACAGTGGGGTGGTCCTTCGTTGCTTGCAAGATTTTTTAAATGTCTAAGCTCCCAGAGCTTTGATCAAAAACTTGGGATAGTACAGAGAGAGTGCATGTATGGACTGTAAAGTCAATTAAAAGTCACATTATTGACTTCTTTCTTCTCACAGATATTCCTCTGGGCTCAGTTTTATTGTGTTTAGTTCATACACTGTCCTATATAAAATAGTCTGGACCAAGTTTAAATGGATTTGCTGTTTAACCTTCAAATAAAAAAAAACCATTTAATTAATCAGAATTTGTGTCTCCTCTGCCCCACTGCACACACCTTCC
>PVHY01003088.1:0-91965 GCA_004024945.1 Uropsilus gracilis | reverse complement strand
ATGATGCTTAGAGAAGGAAATAATGCTATAAAAGACTTGCAGAGGTTGGCAGTACTGACCACCACTCTGGGCATCTGCCCTGCTACTGTTCTGTCAGTTCAAGGGATTCACAATAGGACCTTGACCCCACTGTCTTTCCTTCATGAAGAATCTTTGAATCAGGCTCACAGCTTCCTTTCCTTCTCTCTCCCTAAGACTTCCTTTCTTCCCTTCTAACCCCTCATTGTTTGGAACACTAGAAAGTTATTCCATCAATGATGTTGGTTAACTACTTGCAAACCAATCAAAGACTCACCATATACCAAAGATTATAATGGACCCCATATTGATTAAAGAGTTAAATATAAAATACAAAAGGATTAAATACACCAATGGAATGACTCATGGTTGAGTGATGACATGCTCTGTCATTTAAATTTTTGTCCTTGTCTTTTCTGATTTTACCACAATTACAAATTTTTGTTTAGAAATATCTTCACAAAATTCATGAATTCAGCACCTATCTGTTCAATGCTTGTTCTATGGCATTATTCCAGGTACTAGGGACATTAGCAGATGAAGTTCTACTATGAAGAGGCATAAAATCAACAAACAGACACATAAATTAGAGATTACAAATTGAGGTTAATTCTGTATAGTGTCATAGACATTTTAAAAAAAGGAAATTAATTTGTACCAGGGTGTGGAGGTAAAGCTCTTTGTAAAGTGACCTTTTTTTTTTTTTTGAGACTAGATCTTGCTATTTTTGCCCGTGGAACCGCAGGCTCTCGTTGCCCGGGGTACCACAGACTCAAGCAATACCCGGCCTCAGCTTCCCAGGTAGCTGGGATTACAGGCGCGTACCACCACGCCCAGCTATTTTTTTTTTTTTTTTTTTTTTGGAACTAGGTCTCGCTATGGGCCCCAGGCGGAATTCGAACCGCGATCCCTAGCCCCGGCCGCTTCATAGGCTGAAGTTTACAAGCATGAGCCACCGTGCCTGGCCTGTAAAGTGACTTTTAAAGGGAAAAGAAAGGAGGTTGATGAACTAGCTGGGGAAGTGGAAGTGGGGAGTGTGAAAGGAGACAGAGTTTCAGGGAGCAGGAACAACTTGAGCAAAGGCCCTGGGGCAGAAATGAGGTCAGGGTGTTTTCCAGGAACAGAAAAAAGGCTAGAGTGATGGGCACATGTGAGTGAGGGGAGGGAAAATACAGAAGCAGAGGCTGCAGGCAGACATGAATTAAACTAGAATTGAAATGTCACTTCACACACATGAAATTGGCAAAATAAAAAGCATTGATAGTACACAATTCTGTCAAGGTTACACTGAAAGTACTCATATAATTATAAAATAGCATAATTATTTCATTGAAAGCAATCTGTGAAATGTAGCAAAAGCCATAAGGATGTCTCTAGCCTTTAATACCTCACTCTCGAAAATTTACTCCAGAAAATAATCCAAGCAGAAGGCTACAGGCAGGAAGATGGCAACAGCTTCCAAACCCCCAGAGCACCTCCAACGTTGGAACCATCTAGTGGACTCTGATCATCAGGCTCTAGGGGATACTTTGGAGCCCTTAAAACAATGTCGAAAACAACTTAAGAACCTAAAATACTTACTTTGTGATGTTGTGTGATGGATGGGGACCGCAGATGGCACGTGGAACACGGTTCCATAGCAGGAATGGAATCGGGGATTGCATTATGCGCAATAGCAAAAAGAAAAATTCATGGCATATGGGAGAGCTTTTTCTAGTTTAAAATTTTGTTTTGATGTTCATATGACTTTATTGGTTTTCAAGGATGAAGATGAAGAAGACAAAGAAGGGAGAGCAGCGGAACCTCTTCAGTGGTGGCAGCATCTGCACTGCTCTCAGCCCTGGGCCTGCTGGGAAAGTCATGTACTGAAGAGTTACATAGTGTTAATGACCTTTCTGCCTGGGGGCTCTCTATAGAAAATACTGCAGACATCGACTTGCTATTGGGGCCCACAGACCCCACCCAAGGTCCACTCTCAGCTCCAGCCACAGCCACCCTCATGAATGTCAGAATAACTTGTGGGTCAAATCAGGGATGATGGAGACTCAACCACATCTGGGGCTCTGGCTGCCCCCATTTCTGGCAGGCAGAGAACTTTCTGCACCAAGTCAGGCTTGTGCTGATGGTCCTACATGAGGTTCACCTTCTCTCAGCACCATGGACCTTCTGAATTCCAGAATGGTCAGCAGTAGGCTAAGTGCCCTAAGCTTTCCTCTGGTTACAGTGGATGGAACATACTATACTCTTGAAATTGTGGACCCTCCAGATTAATGTTTGGGTGCAACAAGCAGCAATCAGTTGCCCTTTCATCAGCCACAGTGAAAATTTGAGGGACTTACTGAGGAGGAGAGAATAAGAGTCTCTAGGATATTAAGCAGTCAAACACTCCCATTTAGCCGGGCACAGTGGCTCATGCCTGTAAGCTTCAGCCTATGAAGCGGCCAGGGCTAGGGATCGTGGTTTGAGTCCCACCTGGGGCCCGTAGCGAGACCTAGTTCCAAAAAAAATAGCTGGGCGTGATGGCGTGTGTCTGTAATCCCAACTACCTGGGGAGCTGAGGCTGGGGATTGCTTGAATCTTTGATACCCTGGGCAATGAGAGCCTGCAGTTCCACGGGCAAAAATAGCGAGACCTAGTCTCAAAAAAAAAGAAAAGAAAAGAAAAACACTCCCATTTAGTGTACACCTACTAAATATGTTTCTAACTAACAAATAAGCAGCAGTATCTCTATTTAATAGATGAGGAAGTGGGTTCAGAGAGGTAAAGTAGATTCCCCAAGGCGGTTCTGCATCCTAAGGACAGAATTCATTAAGAAAAAAAAAAAGGAAAGAAAAACAAACTCACAGAGTGAACCCTCATTTCTCTCCCTTGTTCAACATGCACACAGCTCAGTTTGCACTCCGGGACTCAGAAAATGAACAGGAACTGTTCCTGCACCTCTCAAGAATGTCAATGATCCACTAACTCTAATAAAAATAACCTCTCGCGTTTATATAGTGACTTACAATGCATGCAATCTTTCAGAATCACATTTGACTCCATGGGGGGAACTTATACCACCGTTAAGATGTGTAAATTTTAAACAGCATAGCAAAAAAGAAAATATTTACAGTGACACATCATCTCATATACAACATATATAATTCGTATATGTATCTCTGCACGCACATGAGTGCAAACAAAAACATACATTTATTTCAAGAGAGGGTTGTTGCCAGTTGAAATGGTTGGAGCTCAGCACTAGCCTCCCTCTCCATAGTGCCCTGAATACTCAGTGCAAAGGATCTACAACAGGGATGGGACCTAGTCCTGGAAATCAATCTGGAGAGAGAGGAATTGCTCTGGGGATAAGACTTCGCAGCAGCAAAGTCAGGAGAGGAAGAGTCAGGAGGGGAAAACATCTCTGTCCAGGAATGGATTTTAAATTCTGAGGATGTCCAGTTGTTTGCAGCAACCAGCTTGTATGGCATTGGGAGGGTGGTGAGGAGGGTGTCAGGACTGTGTGGGGGCACCTACTGATGGTCCAGAATTCAGAGAAGGCAATGAGGGGGGCATACATGCTCCCCTGGAACTCTTCAGACATCTCAGGGTAGGATGGGAGCATGTATGGAATTTAGAAAGGGGAGTCTGGTCAATACTTTGCTTAGTTCTCAGTAATAAATTAGCCCCATCTGGCATACAGGCTGCCTAAATTTTATTTCCCAAAATTGAAACATAGGCAGTTTTAGGAGCTTTTTTTTTTTTTTACTTATAATAGCATGAACATTGACCGATGTCATTAGACATTTTCTGAGAACATGGTCTATGGCACAAGTACAGATCTCCACTTTGTGTCTACACTTACTTAACTGTTTTCCTAGTGATGATGCATTTAAGTGATTCCCAAGATTTTGCCCTGATAAATAATGCAGTGCTGACCTCTATGTATACAAGTCTTCTTGAGCAGCTCTGATTATTGTGTGAGAAAAAAATAACAGCAAATTGTCCTCTAAAGAGGCTGTGACAGTTAAGCCACCTGCAGAAATGGCTAGAGCAGCCTGCACCCTTTGTTGCACCCTAGCCAGGATGGTTATTACCGATAAAAATAGACACATTTCTGCAATGCCATAGGTTTAAAATATATTACTTGATGATTTGTGACACTGATCAAATTAAGTATTTTTCAGCATTCATAGATGTTTGACAATGAGCTATTTATACCTTTCATCATTTTTTCCTTCTATCAGCATGATTACATTTTTACTGATTTGTTACAGTTCTTTATGTATAAAGATATTATTAAGCCATTTGACTCAATGTTGTCACGTTTTCCCCACACCCAGAGTATACATCTATTTTTTTATTTTGTTAGTATGGTAAGAAGATAATTCTTCTTCTTCCTCCTCCTCCTTCATCATCTCTTCTTATATAATAAAATTTGTGAATCATGACTCAGAATATTTGCTTGCCTTTCATAAACTGAAAATCTTCTAATCTAAAAACAATGTTTTCCTTATTTTTGATTAATTATTGCCTTTTTTGACTTTTAAGTTGATTATTCAGAATTTATTTAATCTCTTCTGATATCTATACAATGAAGTCTATGTTTTCCAAATTATTAACCAATAACAAATATACCATTTGTTAAGCAATTCTAATTTCAAAAGTCAATTTCACTATATTCTTGATCTTTTCTGAATTTTAATTACCATAGCTAGAATCAATGTTAGCATCTCACAATGAAATCTCCTGCTTTTTCTAAGTGTTCCTGACAACTTCCTCTTGTATATTCTTTCAGATCAATTACAAAATCGCTTTGTCAAGTTCCAAACAGAAACCCACTAGGATTTTGATTGCAATTGTATTAAAAACATAAATTAATTTAGGGAGAATGGATATCTTCACAATATTAAATTTGCTAATCTACCAGTATGATATATCTTCCATTGACTCAGGACTTGTTTTGTCATCCTCAACAAAGTTCTGTAGGTATATGTGTTTTTATATAGATTCTGCACATTTCTTGTTTCACTCCTAAGTATTTCATATTTTAATTACATTTGAGAATAAAATACATTTTTTATATTTTATAATGGCTATTACTGGAATACAGTTATCAATTTCTATTTATTTGCTTTGTGTCTGACCATAATATCAAAATCTCTTAGTACTTCTAATAGCTTTCTTTTTTTTTGGTTCAGTTTATTCTCTTAGGCATTGAGGCTATAAGAACATTTTCTTCTAGAAATAAGAAAGTGCTTTTCCATTCCTAGCTTACTAAGAATTCTGATCCATAATGAAGGCTGATTTTTTTCCAAATTACTTTTCAGCCTCTCTTGAGAGGATCTGATGGTTTTTATCCTTTGACCTACTGGTATGACCTACTAAAAACTATTATACCAAGAGTTATTCTAATATTCAACATTTTTCAGTAGTGCATTTCTGAAGTGAACTCAACTTGGTTGAGGTGCATTATACTCTCCTAGAGCTGGGTTCTGGAGGGTCATTTAGAGTTTGGAGGTTGCTATATACTTAAAGGTTCAATTCCCAGCTGGGACAGTTGACTGAGACACTATTTGGTCTTGGGCGAGTCTCTTACCTCCCAGTCAATCAGTGAAGGAAATTGCATCCACACCACTAGCTGTGATAAGAATCATGAGTTACCAGAAGCAGACCCCACATGTGGGGCATGGGTACAGAATGTACTCGACAAGTTAGTCACTGCTTGCACTACACAACACTTGTGCAATTTCCTTGTTAGCTCAAGATTTTATCAACAGGAATAACCACCCCCTGTTTTAATGTATGTGGGGGCTACTTTTTAAAATGCAATCTGTTTGATAAGCAGACAATCACAGGAACTTGTATTAGCATCAATCCATAGACATCTTTAAGGGCAGATTTGGACCTTAGCAATAAACTTAATGTATATCTATATTTCCAATAACAAACACCTGAAGCATCTATAATGCAATGTTACTTCAATTCAAAGAACATAAAGCTGAATTGTGTGCTTGAGATCAAAGGATGCAAAAATTCTCAAAATGCAAAAAAAATGCTTTTGGAGGTTCATATTTTCTTTAAGTCTCTCTCAGCTTTCAAAGTTAGAAGCAACTGGGAAGGCATTTATATGGGTGTGTTTGTAGATGTATTGTATTCTCCAGGTGGCTCTCATTCACTCAGGAGCACAGGTGACAGAAAAATCTAGGTGTAACAGGATGTTCAATTGGACTTCTCTTGTTGCTTTGGAACTTTACCGTAAACTACAGAACCAAGAAGAGTAAGCAGCAGGGAGAGCCTCCTTCCACAGAGAATAGCATCAGCACTCCCAGATTGCCTTGCAGATAGCTAAGAGGTACCAGCTGGACCCTCACCCTTCCCACTGACATTTAGGGCAGACAATAAGGAGACTGCGTGGGAGGGGAAGAATCTCTGAGGTTGTGAATTGCAGGTGTAAGGAGAGATGGTTTTATCTTTTCTCCCTTTCCTTTGCCATAAGCCAAGAGAGGTGGTGTAATGCAATCGCCCTGTTCATGATGCTGACTGTAGCGCATGCATCCCAAATCAGGGTAGGTTCTTATGAGCTCTAGTAGTTATACAGACACATCAGGCAGGGCAGTGCAGGGCCAGGGGGGCCAGGGAGGCAGATGAACCCCTCAGTCTCCCAGGAACCCTCACACTCCTCCTCTGGTCTTTTTCTCTCGCTCACCCTGGGGTGATGCTTCCCTTTTATCCTCTCCTCCCAGGCCCAGGTGAGCCCATGCGTACGTATGCACACCCACTGGGCGGGGCACACACACAATCATGTGGAGAACACAATACCCCAGGGCATGGTCACAGAGGCCAATGGCGGGAAAAGCCTGATCAACTCGTTTAAACCACAGGTTGGTTTCCTAGTAATGAATGTAGACACTGTGTGTGTGGTAGGGGCGGGCCCAAGCTCACCTGTAAACATGTCTGGGTTCATGGAGCAGCCCCAGAACTGAGCCTGCTGGAGCCGGCTCCCCCCCTGTCATACCCCCATGTAGGATAAATGATTTGGTCAGGCTTTTTCCCTTGTTTGCCTGTGACCAGCACCTGTGCTATGCTCTTTCCCATGCTTGTGCTGTCTGATGGGCAAACACACGTATACGTGCACACCTGGGTCTGGGAGAGAGGGGATAGAAGGGCACAGAGAGCACAAGAGAGCATGAGCACCAGCATGAGTGAACATGGGAGAATGCCAGAGAGAGGGGCCAGAGAAAGAGTGAAGATTCCTGGGGGGTTAAGGGGTTCACCTGCCTCTGCCTCCCCAGCTCTGGCCCTGGCCCTGCCTGGTGTGTCTGTGTAGCTGCTAGAACCAGGAAAGAACCTACTCAGAGTTTGATTTATTATTTTTTAATTGGTTGTACACATACACATGCACACATACATGTTTACATCGTTGTTTACCCTGAGGTTCTCCCACCACCTTATCCATGAACCATTTTTCTTTTTAAAAAAGAGCCTACTCAGATTGGTGAGCCTGATGCTTGCCACTCCATGCCCTCTCTCCTCTCCGATCCTACACCCCAGGGGAGAAAGACAGCACAGAAGGAGCATAGAAAGAGGTGGAAGACATGCAGGAACATCCACTACCCTTCCATGGCTACCTTCGGCCAGTCGTACCTGAACCTCTCTGGTGGCGATGTCCCATTGAGCATGGTGTGGCAGTGATGGAGGGCCACTCTCTCCCCCAGCCTCTCCCAGTGACGAATTTTCTTCCCTCAGCCTGCATCATACTAGTTTGCTTCGATTTTGGGTGAGATGGTGACTGCATTTCTACTAGCTAGTCTGGCTAAGTTTCTCAAAGATTTACAGGTGATCTCACCAGGATGATGTCAGGGCAGAGAAAGGACTCAGATGTCTGTGCTTGTGCCCACAGCATGTCCAAAAGAAAGTGCCATTACTCCTAGCGCAGAGCTCCAAGGGTGAGATCTGTCCACGCTGTTCAGTCAGTGCAGCCACAGCACCGAGAGATGAAGAAAAATTCTCACAAGGTGAGAAGGCTGGTTAGCTTTGGTCCATTTGCCAGCCCTTCAGTTATCCTTCCTACCCCCCTGCTCTTCCCTAGAATTGCAAGGCGGAATGAAAAGTGCCCTGGAGTGAATGTGCCCCCTCATGAGCATGCACCTTTCAAAGGGCCAGGACTCAGTTGTCTTTGCAAGATCTCATTCTCACCAGTTGTGGCCTCCCAGGAGAGAGGACAGTCTGTATAACACCCCCTCTTTCTTAGTTCTTTCAGAACTAAAGACAGAACCAGGAAGAAGACAAATTCTATCCTCGCCTCACCTCACACACTCCTCAGCAGGCACTGTCACATCTCTGGGCCTCAGAACCACATTCCTGAACTCCAGGAATCTGCCCAGTCACTCATTTCCCATCACCCCTGTGGCCACCCCCGCCACTCATTTCCCATCACCCCTTGAGCCCATGTTGCTGAGAAAGTAATGAGGGCAGTGAGCAGAGAAATACTTTACAACAGGACGCATGGTGCCACGGTGAAAGAAATCCACCTGGGTTCTCATTCCCTCTTCTAGGGCCTGAGATTCATTTCAAAATGGCGTTCATAAGGCACTTCTATGTTCTGCTTCTCTGCTCGGCTTATAACTTACCTCATCAAAGTGTCACAGCTAGACTGGGAACCAGAATCTCCCACAGACAGAAGAGATAGACACAAACAGGTAAAGCAACCCTCCCATGATCACCCAACTTGAGACAAAAGCCATCTCCTTCCTGCTCTAAAACCTCAAATGTTCCACTAAATTCTAATGACACCTCTCAATCCACTGAACTCAGATATTTGAATTTTGCCTTTTTGACCCCTTTGAGGAGGTAGACACAAAGCACATCAAGTAGAAATTCATAAATATGTAAATAAAATACAACTGGCAGTCAACCTTCTTGAGGAAGGAATGAGCAGAGAGCCATCCACACCATAGGTGGCCGTTCTGGCTATACAAGGTCATTTTCCAATTGGGGAATCTGAACTTTGAGAAGCCATGGTGAAGGTTTCCAGGTGAGAGGCCTTGACTATGATGGGATTGCCCAGAGGTTGGTACAAGCAGACGTCTAGGGAACAAAGGAAAGAGCACAAGAGGGACCTTGAAATTACTGAAGGCCTATTTGGGAGATTATGTCTCCTGAGACACAGTGGGTGTTGCATGGAGATAGATTTGAGTGATAATAAGGGAGGATTTCTTCTGTCTAGTGCTATGTGATAGTTTTAAGCCATCAACACATGACTCTGGTCATTAAAGGCAGCACTGGAAGAACAGATGATGCAGGGACAAGCTGGACAGTGAGGTGTCCACTCCATCACCTCACTGGCTTCCTCAGTGACTAACCCCGCCCCCATGTTCAGCACCCTTGGCCTTGTTCTCCATGAGGACTGTGGACAACTGACACTAGCAGCCTACCTGCAGTGTCTAGTCTATGGAACATCCAGGTGTCCTCATACTCCTGCAGAAGATAACCTATGTAAAACCCCCAGGGCTTTATAAATAACCAAGTTAACACTGGGGACATGACCCAGGGGCCACGCAGTGAAGCAGTCTGCCCTAGAATAGCATTCAGAGCAAGGCTGGGTGGGTAGCAGATTGTCCTCTCAGCTCCATCCCTGGAAGCCTGCCATAGGGGTGTATCAGGGAAAAGCAGCCACTGCTCCAGACAAGAAAACCTCTGAGAGTCTCAACAACAATATGACCATCATGCACTGCGTCAGGAATGTCCATGGGTTGACAGATCATCATCACCTGGCCTACCCTTCCACATGCCAGCTGGTCCAAAATCATGAATAAGACTTTCTATTTTAATATTATGATTGCTCATCCTAACATCCACGGTATCAGCAGCAACAAACGAGGATTCATTTCATTGTAGGCACCCAAAGGGCATTTAAAGCTTTTTAACGCGCTTTGATACACGTTATCACATTTGCTCTTCAGGCCAGTATCTCAGGAAAAATGGTGAATAATTAAACTGAGCAAAAGGAAAAAAATAATGGAAGAAAAGTAAATAAACGGGGCATTTCAAGAGAATAGTGTGGGAGGAAAAAGAGACACTAAAATTGCTTTTATGGGTATTAAGAAAATCTCTTGGAACCCAAATCAGGAGGACCAGGTAGTTATCATGGAGGTGCTATGTTGGCTTTTGAGGTCCAGAGCTGCACAGTCATTACCTGCTCTGTGCATCTGCACCTCAAATATAGCACCAAAAAACCTGCTCCCTTGTCCCTAAATCATCTTTTGCAGTTTCCATCTTAGAAAATGGCTTTGCCACTCCTCTTAGAGCTGTGCAAGCTGGAAGCCTGGGAGTGTCATCATTGACTCATTTGTGTCACAGTCAAATCTCCAGATTCCTGGCTGAGCGTCTGTCCCAGGTCCAGTTCATCTGGCTAAGAGTCTAGATCTGAACTTCAGGCTATTGGCTGGGATGTTTCACTATAGCCAAATTCTTCACACTCTCCGCCCTTAAAGGATGGGTTCTACCTTGTCAGGCATGGAAGAGTCAGAAAACCTTCCCACATGCCCTTGCTGAATTAGATCCCTGGAATCTTCCTACAAAAAAAGGTTGACCTTGAGCTTCCCATTGCCCAGCCACTCCTGGATTCTAGCATATTCTCACTAAACCAGATACTATCACCAGTGCCTAACACAACATTTGGCACATGGGACAGACTCAGCAGATGTTTGATGACATGGTACAAAGTTGCAGTATGTGGCAGTCATTCATCCTCAGCTGGTTGTCATCATTATCAGGCTTCCTGATCCCAAGTCCACCCTCGAGAGGAAAACTACAGAGGAGAAATGTCATCAAACCCTGTGCTGGGGGAATTCCTTAGATCATGAAACTTGACTAAAGACTTCTATTGACTTGTGACCTGGTTCTAATGATTCTGAACCTTAGTTTTCCTCCCTTTTGCTGCTTCAAGGATCAAGCAATGCAATAGGGGGACTACCCAAGTGGCATGTTGGGGTGTCACAGCATATCCAAGAATTTTTTTGTTATTTTATTGTTTTTTGAGACTAGGTCTTGCTATGCTGCCCAGGATAGTCCTGATCTGGGATCAGATCTGAATAGTCCAGATCCTGGATCAGATCTGGAATCCCAGGGGCTCAGGTGATCCCCAGCCTCAGCCTCCCAGGTAACTAGGATTATAGGCATGTGCCACCATGCCCAACTATTTTTTTGAGACTAAGTCTCACTACATTGCCAGGGTGGATCTCAAACCCATGGACTCAAGGGATTCCTACCCTTGGCCTCCCTTCTTAGACTGGGATTAAAGATGCACACCACTGCGTTCAGCCATGCATATCCAAGTGTTTCTCTGGGGATGTTCAACAGTTTTACTTAGATGAATCTTAAAGCATAGGCTTCTGGGCTCCACTCCTAGAACTTGTGATTCATTTGAAATTAGATTCATTAAAAATCAATTTCTGATTCCTATTTCTGCAGCTGAAGAACATACACCTCTAGCCAGTTCCCAGGTGATGGTGATGCTGCTGGTCTAGGGACCCCGCTGTGAGAACCAATACACGAGATCATTCTACTAGCATTGTTCTTTCTACATCAACCTTGTTTTTCTCCATCAAGTATGCTATTTCAGCACCAGACTTGATGTTTATGTTTTACCCTTTTTTGCTGTCATGTTGGAATCTTAGGCCAGCCTATAAATTCCTCTGGGCAGAAATTATACCTTCCACACTCCACACTCTCTCATTTTCTGTTTTGTTAAATAATGAGTACATTTCCAGCACGATTAATAATAGAATAGGGGAAGGGAGGGGAGACTGAGACTACCAACTCCCCAAAAAAAAAAAACCAGTATTCACATGGATATCAGGCCTGAGATTCTCTTAAAAATTAACTATGAGCCAAAGAATATTCTACCATCAGTGGCAATGCAGGAAAGAAGATCTTCTTGACAGATTGTGTAAAATGTGGGTTATTCAAGATGTTTGCTGTAACTTACTTAAGCATCATCATCTCTTGAAGGATAAAGCCACAGACTGCATTTCAGCTCATAATTTTTATAGTGATAGTCAGACAATTGTATTTTCAACATGCAAAATCCATTACACAGTTGTGGTAACAGTTTGCAATAAATTGTAAATTTTTATTGAGATGATCATCTTGTGATGGAATTTTAAAATGTATTATACGATCATCAGCAAATAAGTCCACAGGGACTGTTAAAGTAATTTGAATATCATTTATAAAGATCAAAAACCATGGAAACCCTTAAGTTCACCCTGTGGAAAAAGAAAATTCTCATCGGCAGGATCAAATCAATTATTTTTATGGATGAATATTGTATTGCAAAGCTCAGATAAGGTATTATCTACTTTAATAACACATCCTTGGGTGCCCTTAAAGTCGTAAGTTTCATAATCAGGTTTCAATGAGGAATTTTAACAAAGACCCGTTTTTGAAAATAATCAATAAAATAGCATCTTCATTCATCATAGTTGTTCCGTAACATTCAAAATAATGTTCCCAGGTGTGGAAATAGTCACTAAATTTGGGTTACTTGTTACCGAATAATACTACTGAGGTATCTGAGAGTGGGCCAGTCATTTCTGCTGGAACTTCATTGATAACACCAACGTGTTCTGCTTTGGTTGATGCACCTGGCTGTAGTTTGAGCATCAAGACAAACCTCCCATTGGCTCTGTGGAACTTTGTGTACAGGAGCACCAGCAAAGTAGCACTACCCCCAGCTGCAGAAACTCCTCAGAATACACAAAACAAGTCCACCTCTGGCATCTCTGCTCACTCAGCACACCGAGCTGTCAGAAGTCACATCCTGTCATACCTGGAGCTACAACTTCCCAGCACTTTCAGACAGACCTCCCCCACCAAGTCACCGTAGCTCACCAGCTGCAACCCTTCTGATGTCTACTTCCACCCTTACTTCAGATCTGTTCAGGGTTCCACCCTCTACACACTGCAGTATTAATGCAAAGCTAAGCCAGCAGCATGTGTGAAACTGTGCTGCCATTTTTACTGGTCTCCACTCTTATTTTTAAATGTCAGAGATGAAGTCTGAGTGTAGTGTCCATATTTTCCCACTAGCCCAGTGCTTTATATCTTACAACACTTCAGACTGCAATGATTTCTTGAGACATAGATATCACATGATGGCAGAGTAGACTGTGTTTGAGTTTGCTTTTTGTTCCATGGAGGCTGCAATGCTAACCAGTCCTCCTCACCCCTCTCAGAAGCTACCAATGACCCCTGTGTCCTTGGAAGTCATCAGTTCATGCTTCTGCTTCCCTGGCTCCCCACCCTAGGTTGGTGCACCATGCTGTTGTAATAAACCTCCCTATTTATTCATCTGTTGTGACGGACGATCAAAGACAAGTGACCAACCTGCATGTGAATTCTGGCCATGCCACTAACCAATCTTATGACTCTGGACAAAAGGCTTTAAAATAGTGAGTTTCAATCTCTTCGTGCATCTACAAGACAAAAGTACTTACCAAATAGTTACCTAGAGGGGAAATGAGATCATGTAAATTGTGATTTACAATGCCCGCACACACAAAAAATAAGATGCTAATTTTTTTTTTTCAAATTTCTTGTGTTGTATTCAGAGTCAGAACATCTCAGGGATACAGTCAGAGACACAATCCCAGTCAACACCCCTTATTAGAAACACCAAGGAAGCAAGCACAGAGTACTCAGAGCTATAGTAGGATCCAAGGAACCCTCCCAGACACAGCTGTAAGCAGCCTCCAGGAGCCTCAGAAGCCCCCAGGGAATCCAGAGCCCCCAGGGACTACTGAGCCAAGAGTCTGTAGGGACCTAAATTCCAGATGCCCCTTGGAGAGACAGTTGTTAGCTAGACTCTTAATTGGAACCAGCAGTCCCCAGGGCATATAGACTTATATAGGAATGCAGGGTACACAGGTACATAGGGAACTCGGGGTGTAGATAGTTCCAGATTCATTGAATGATGCTTTCAGAGCCAGGAGGCAAATACAAGAGGTAGCTGGCTCAAGACAGAACTAGAACTGGGGACCTTGGGGACAAAACCAAGAGCTCATTAACATCACAGGCCCAAACCCAGGGGTCCCCAGGGACAGAGTCAGACTCAGAAACATCTTAGATCTGTACAAGGAACAAGACACGCTTAGCAATACAGTTCAAGAGAGAACTTCAGAAGACACAGTCAAATGCAGGAGCCCTCAGAGTTGTAACCAGAGTTACAACCAGCTATAACCAGAGCCAGAAACCCTTAGAGACACAGCACAGGTGCCCTCAGAGACACTGGTAATATCAGGCAGCCTCAGACACACAAATAGCTCCAGCAGCTCTGGGAGAAACTAAACAAGTTTTGCCGAAAATGCTCTCACAATCAGGAGTCTCCATGGCCCAGCTGGAAGCAGGCAGGGCTTTAGAATCACAGGTGGAGCAGGGAAGTCCCCAGAGACACTTTCGAGTCTGGTCAAAGGAAAGCCAAACTCCCCGAGCATTTTCTCCACAATGAAAAGCACACTCCCTCAATGCAGCTGAGGAACACCGTCACAGAAAGCCAAGAAAAAGGTGATTTACAGCCACTCCGGATCCCTCCGAATGGAGTGAGATGAAGTTCTTACCTGCACACTTGGTTCTTGTAGTGAGGGGAGGCCCTGGGGGCCCTGTGCCCCCCTCTCCAGGTCGTGTGAGCAGCACCCGGATCTCGTACTCCACGTCGGGGTCCAAATGCCACAGCTTATAGTTGGGAGAGTCGACGATGTGGGTCTCGGCCCAGGTGCCCGTGGTGGTCCGATATTCCACCTCCTTGAGGATGATGGGGCCATCCCCGATGATGGAGTTGGCATTCGGCTTGATCCACAGGTACGTGGCCCCCACAGCCAAGAGCTCCGGGGGGGCGATGGGCGTGGGAGGTTCTGAAAGGACAGTCATGAGCAAAGGACATCAGGCCAAGAGGTTTATGGGGCAGAATCCAAGCAGGTGAGAATAAGGGACAGAATCTCAGGCACAGGCCCATGAAACACCCCAACTCCCTTCACTTATCCTTGTTTTAATGTTCATGCTTTTGTATGTAAATTCTGCATCAGTATTTCTTCAGTCACTCAATAGACTCAATACCTACTTAGAAATTATCTGCCTGCCAACTTAACTTCTCTACCTGGAACAAATTATCCAAAATCCTTCTTGGGCCCAACTGCTAGCCATGAGATAGTCTGTGAAGGGTCATGAATAAGTTAGTGATTCTTAGAGTAGAACTATGAAGTGGAGGTGGAAGAGGCTTGTAGGGGTGATAAAGGTATTCAAGAATTTTCAGAGAACTTCCAGGCTAATCAGGAGGATAAGGAAGGTATAAGCTTCAGTTTGGAACTCAGGTAAGAGCTTCGGATAGATAAGATTCATTCAGTGTTTTCTATCTAATTAATTACCTAGCAACAAAGATACTTCAGAAATAGAATAATTGCTATGAGACAGAGGTAGACAATATTTTCTCAATGTGTCTCGAAGCAAATCTTAAGGGACAATTTCAGATTACCTCTATTACAGCCTACCATTTGGTCAGAGAAGGAAATTAAGCAGATTAGTCAAGCCAGATGCTTTTCTTTACAAAGCCATGGAGGTTATTACTCAAGACCTTGTTATCTCAAAGGTGTTTGCAAATTGATTTTTGGATAATTTGTTCCAGGTAGAGAAGTTAAGTTGGCAGGCAGATAATTTCTAGGCTCTTCCTTTGTGAATTTTAAATATATAGACCCTTTGATCACCATTATCAACTCTCCAGAGTTCCTATCATTCTCCAGTGAGGTCCCAAGGGTGATATTTTGTAGCTCTGTGATGACTCTGCCGAATTCCTTATATAATTATTCACAGAATGACCCTGGACAGAATTAAGAACAGCAGACGCCAATACTTGGGGGCTTGAGTAAGCGGCTCCATTAACCATCGACTTTCCATGATGGTTTTGCTCTCCTGTTTCAGGCATTAGCAGTAAATTGCTGAGCGCCACAAAGAAAATAAAGTATTAATCTTTGCAAATGTTTAGTTTCTTTTCATGCACTTCTGATGTAGGTATAAGTATAGTTACAAACATTCCCTTGAGTGTATAAATGTCCCCATCTCGACTGACTTACTAGTCCACACATCCATGTGCAGACTAATAATGTGACTGTCTCCCCCTTTCTCCCCTCAAGGATACCATGAAGCACATCACAGTTTGTCCTGTACCTGGCACAAAGAAATCACCTAATTATTTTATTCCCCCCTTTTGTATAATATGTTGGTTTATTTAAAATTCTTTAAAAGACACACATACTAGTCATTCAGAGAGAAAGAGATAGGGGGAGAGACAGAGAGAGAACCAGGAATGACACACAGTATGATTTTTTCCTAGTAGGTGCCAACCTTTTTTTAAGAAGCACAGAAAGAGGTTTTTTTGTATTATTTCTCTTTGATTATATCAGCCTCATGAGATGCTTGAATTCCTACCTGTTTTCTTTTTTTATTATTAAATAATTTATTTTTATATGTATTTCACATCTTTGTATTCCCCAGGGTTCACCTACCACCTCCCCTCCCTGACCACTCCCCCTCATCCTCCCCCCAGTTGTGTATTTTAGTTTGATTGTTATCTTGTTTTGACTTTTCCTCCTGGCCTTTTGTTTGTTTTTCCTATGTCCTATATATTAGAGAAACCATTCAGTTTCTGTCTTTTTTCTTTCTGACTTGTTTCTGCTAATATGATTTCTTCTAGGTACATCCATGTAATCATAAATTCATCAAATTTGTCATTTTTAATTGAGTAATATTCCATTGTGTATATACACCACATCTTTTTCATCCATTCATCTGTCTTGGGATATTTGGGTTGTTTCCATGTTCTTTAAATTATAAATTGTGCTGCAGTAAACATCCGAGTACAGGAGTGCCTTTGTACAAGTATTGCAGTCTCCTACCTGTTTTCTTAACAAGAGGTTGTTCAGGCACATGAACTTTTCTTTATCCATGAGCTTTTTCGTGTGGAAGCAACCACCTTCCTCTCTTTACCTGAGCCCATACCACCAAGTATGCAAAAACACCAGGAGTAAGTGTTTGACATGTGGTGATATTTTCTCTTCAAAATGTTTGGAAAACAAAGAATAAGGGAAATTTTCAGGGAGCTGGGACATGAGTGGAAAGATGGCACTGGTTCCCTCCATCCAGGCATCAAAGCACTTCCAGGACAAGGCTCTGTGAGTCATCTTTGAGACATGGGCAGTGAGTGACCTCTGAGCTGCCAGGCCTCTCACTCAACATGTGGGCAGTGAGGTGACCCTTGAATGCAATTCTGCCTCTTTCTCAGGCAGCAATATTCAGACCAATTCGGTCTCTCTTGTCCCTGCTGTGAGCACTTGTCACAGTTTGACTCCCCCAGAAATTCCTATGGAGAGCAAAAGTGCTTCAAATAGCTGGAGAGCAAGTTTGGTGCGTAATTATTATCTGCTCTAGACAGAAATCAAATGTTGTGAGAAAAAGCTGAACGCTAGTAAGATGGGAAGTGAGCCTGCATATATTCAAGGTGAATATAAACTGGCCTCCAGCACCAACCACCACCCTCTGATCACCATCTACTGACCCACAAGGTTTATGAGAAAGCCCACTCTCCACCCTACCCATCAACATACACAAGCCACTGTTTCACCATGTCCACAAACTTGCTTTTGTACATGCCATTTCTCCCAATTGCAAAGTCTTAGCTTTTATTTTTAGCTAAACCAAGCCCATTTTCCCTGTCATCTGCTTCACGACTATTCAGTTGTGTGGCTCACAGAATTCAGTCTAGAGGACATCCTCAAAAACATGTTTCCAATGAGTTAGTCCAGTGATTGGCTTTACACATTATCCTGTGAAGAATGGACTGAGGATCAAAGAGGAGATGGGAAACCAGCCTAGAGCTAGGGTCTCTCTGGCGAGGCTTCCTCACAACCCCGCACAGACCACTCAATCTTCACAGTTCTCAGATTTTCCATCTTTCAAGTGAAAGATTGGTTTACAATTCAAATTATACAAGTATGCGAGTCCTTTACTAAGAACTACAGGGAATCCATGAGCATATGTCAGCTTACTCTCCCCATACTGAGCTGTCGGCAGTAGACTTTTTCTCATTCTCCCCTGCAGGAGGCCCTGAGGTCACTTGAGCTGGAGAAGGAAGTAGTCACAGCATTCAAAGCATTGGTAGGTGCTCACAGAATTAGCCTTTGTGTGCTAGCCTTAAATACGGCCAATACTCAAAAATGCTTCATGTTTTTTTGAAATGGGTTGAGAAAATATTTAACAAGTTTTCCCCATAAAAGAGGTTGGGGTGGGAATTAAAAGATGAACGTGAACAAGAAGGAGAAAAGTGAATGGATATCTGAGTTAAGAACGACAAACATTTGGAGAGAAAACATCAAACAGCCAGAGCAGAACAATAATCAAAGACATAACTAAAGAAAAAGTATTTGGAATAAATGGCAATCTGAGTATACAGGGGACCAGGAGCATGGTGCGTTCCAGGCAAAATCAATTAGGAGACTCAGACATCAGCACACACTGGCAACATTTCTGAAAGATTAAAGAAAAATCCCCACAAGCATTACTAGACAAAACCAGATCACCATCAAAACAAAAAAAGGCTAAAAATATCCATTCTCAGACTTCATTTCAATATGAAAAGCTGGGACAGGATGGACAAAATGATGATTTATTAATAATAATCATAAATGACAGTGGCAACAGCAGCTAATACAGGCTGTTGTTAGAGTCTTCAGAAATCTGTTGGAAAAATTGAGGCAACCAGAGGGGGTGGGAGAGGATGGAAAACAGTGTTGGGGGGGAGGATGGGAAACAGTGTGGGGGGAGGGGTGCAATGGATCATGGTGGAGAACCGCGGGTGCTTCGGTGGTGGCAGTGGCTGATGACATACATCTGAAGAGGTGTGAAGCTATAACTCTGAATAACAGTCTTGTAAAACAGTGCCACCTCAATAAAATGAAATAAAGATTAACTTGTCTAATCTTTACAGCAACTTCAGAAGAAAGTACTGTTATGATTCACTCGGGTCTGCACCCCCAACCAACATGCATTCTCTCTCCTCACTCCTGCCTTTCTCTTCCCTCCTCTCCCTTCCCCTCCTCTCTCCATCCCTCCACCAACATTCATTTTCCTTCCCTACCCCTCCCCTCTCTTCCCCACCTCTTCCCTCCTCTGTACTCCTCTCCCTACCCTTACCTTTTCCCCTACTTCCTATTTCTCTCCATGCTCATCCAGGTGTTACTAGGATGTTTCCTGTCCAGAGATTTTTATAGCCAGCTAACCCATGGTGCATTTAGACATCTCATATTGATGTCGTAGAAAGACATTTCAGATTCTGAAGAATACAAAAAACAGTTTATTTACCTTTCCTTAGAGAAAAAAATGTACTTGAGGAGAGAGCCTAGAATATATTGGGATGACTCAAAACCATGGCAGCTAGGAGAGGGGAACTGTGATATTTAAGGTGATTGCTACTCCAAGACCCTTCTTTCTCAGCTAAGCATCTAGGAAAGAAGCATGACCTCATGTCCTACCTAACTGTAAGACACACAAAGTATTGTGCCTCTCTCCCTAAGTCATTTCAAAGAATTTCAAGCCAGTTCAAAGAACCCTTTGCTTTGGTAATAATCCTGAAAATAAACACGAATAATTTACCTGGAATAGTCTCTTACTCAGACAAAACTCTCCATAGGAACAGAGGTCCAATTTTAACTAAATTAAAATTAACACAAATAAATCCCTCCTACCTCTACCCATTAAAATGCTGAGCCATAAAAATACCAAACTGCTGATTTTCCCCTTAGGTTTATGAAGAAATAAATGTTCCTTTCCTTCTTCCTTTCTTGCTTTCCTACAAATGCCCTCCAATAGACAAGCATTGGTTTTGTTTGTTTGTTTGTTTTTTGTTTTTTTACAAATATAAGCACTGTGGATAAGTAAACTTTTTTTATATGTTGAGCTTTTACAACTGGATAGAACTTTCTCCTACAGTATGTTGACATTTTCAAAATTACTCTTTGCTGGGCCACTTAACAAAATGAAGAATGGAGTAGTCACTCTAGAAAAGCCTAATTTCTTGACCTGCTACTCAAGAATTTTAAGAAAGTATGAATCAAGAGTCTCTCCAGAGCAAGGAGAAGGGGGTAAGATTGTAAATTTCTAGAATCTGAAACCCCACTGCAGAGTCATCTCATCCTGGAACAACAGGACAGACACCCCCTGCCATCCCCCCCCTTTGCCTAACAGGCTGACTAGTGAGAACAGAGTGGAAGAAACTCAGGCCCTAGCTAGCTAAGTGATTCCAGAAACATCCAAGCTTGCACCACCAAAAGATGGAATAGCTATTATTATTAATCTGGCCAAGGGCTAACAGTACCCAGTGCTCTGAGCCAGATCACTTCAGAGGCTTATACATATATATGAACACATTTATTGCTCATCTCATACTGCAAGGCAAGTACTATCAATACAGAAGAAGAAATAGAAGGCATGTGTCAATTATTATGTCTGGTCCTTTAGTTTCAACAACAACCCCTCCCCCCGACACCCCCACACCCCTTCTCCTTGTGCTCCCATCACAGTTTGGCTCTGTGATTCTTGGACTGGGTCTCTGAACCCCTTTTTCCTGCTCTCAGTCAGTGCTCCCAATGGAGGCTTTGCACAGAGACTAGAAAGTGAGAGAGGTAGGAAGTCATACTACCTGATTCAAGGTCCTTTCAGCAACAGAGATGGCTGCATTTCCCTTCTTTTCTCACAGCATCTTTTCAGAGGTGCTAGTAGGAACTGGGTCAGGCCCCCAACAGAGGTATTATGGTACATGGGGCATCCCTCCTCAATGGTCTGGGAATCTGCACCCCTTATGGTCCCGCCTGCAGACACCTAGGCCCTATCACCCCAGCTATTCCCCTGTGTTACCCCAGTCTCAGGTGTGGTAGTGGCTTCCTGCAACTCCAGGTCACTTCAATACCCCCTTATGTGTGGCAACTATCCCACACATATACAGTTCCCTCCCATAAAAGCTCTCTGAAATATCTACCAAGGTTTGACCCTCCTTCCTGGACCCTGGCTTATGAGGAAGATACTACGATGATCTCCATTTGTTTCATGGAAGGAAATTAAGGCACAATTCAGAATTGCATCATGCACCGAGGTCCCACAGCTGGGGGATGGTGGCTTGGCTACCCAGACAGCTTTGCTCTGCCTGTTATTGCAGCTGCTGCCCGCCCCCGCCACTGCCCAAGGCCCCTGACCCCCATCAGCCAGAGTGGAGTGAGGCAGACAGAGGAGCACCCCAGATGGGGCTTTTTGTTAAGCAAACAAACACTGAAGGCTGATAGCACTACTTTCTGAGGACTGGGAGTCAAAGGAAATAGCTGTCTCTGCCCCCAGAGGAACCTAAGAGACCAGGGAGTGAAGCCAATGCAGAAATCAGCGAGCTGCAAAGTCAGTGATGAAGGTGGAACCATGGCAAGTCACAGGTCTCATGGACATACAGAGGAGTGCGGTGCTCAGGCTAGGGTTCTCCAACAATGCTGGCATCCTAATCCCCAGACTTGACATGCAAAGGGACTTTAAAGATGTGGGTAAGAACCTTGACTGGGGGAAATATCCTGGATTATGAGGGAGTTGGGGGGGGTGGTTGATGCAATCACAGGGATCCTTATAAATGAAAGAGGAGAGGGACGCAGCTGAGTCAGAGAGATGAAGAAACAGTCTTGATGACTTTGAACAGGGAGCAAGGGGCCTCTAGCAGAGCATGCAGGAGTTTTCCAGACAGCACACAAAGCAAGGAAACAGCTTTGCCTTACAGAAATGAACTCTGCTGATTCACTTTAGACTCCTGACTCTGTTGTTTTAAGTCACTGCATTCATGATAGTTGTAGAACACAGGGAATACAAGGAAAAGAAAGATGGGGAGGAGGTAAGAGAAGACTTCCCAAAGACATCAAATCATGAACAGGTTTGAATCAGAGACCCCACTGCCTAATGATCTAAAGCAGGGAGTCTGGGAAGGAGAAGGCCTTCAGTGACCATTTGGGAAAGGCACAGATGAGAATGGGGGCAATGGCAGGGAGAAATCAGCAAAAGCAACAGGAACCTGATGGGAAGGGTCTTCCTAGGGAGCCTGGTCTTTACCCTTAGGCTTTGGAAACTGGGGTGTGACACAAACCCACATTCCTTGTGGTCAACTGCTCTGAGTGCAGGTTGGAAAAGGGTCTGGAGGAAGAGACTAGATCAGGCGACATCATGTCTGTTACTGAGGGGAGACAAGATGGAGTTCTGGAGCAAGGTAATGGCCATGGGGCTGGAGGTGAGAGCTTGCATCGACAGGGCTTGGTCCCTGGATGAAAGGAGCCTGGGAACAGGACCAGCACAAGCCTGAATTCAACAGAATGTATGAGTCCTGATGTGTGCACCTCTTGAAGTCAGAGTCTCATCCCCCGTCATGCTTACCCAGTCTGATCTCCCTGCCCAGCATCCCAGTGTACTACACCAATTTCTCTATGCTGAGCTCAACGCTAAGCTCCAGACCTTTTTATCCTCACATTCACTTTCACTTACAAGGGGCAGCCTGGTGTATTAGAACTTGCAAGATCACTGGGTCAGACATATGGAAGTGTTACTACCTCTATTCCTTAAGTAGGTGACTTCGGGCAAATCATAGAATTCCCCCAAGCCTCCGTTTCTTCATATGTAAAATGAGGGTAATGAATCCTATCTTCCCTGTGAAGATCACATGTAAAAGTCTGAAGTATAACAGGCCCCAAGTAAATGTGAATTATTCTCTTCTCCCACTCCCGCAGGCCTCTCTCACTGGCTTCTGCCCCCAGTTTGTAGCCCTGTGCCATCTTGGGTCACTGGACCCAGCTTCTCAAGCCTCTAGTGATTCCCATGTTGAGTGTCTCGGAGCATCTTGGGCTCATGTCCCAGAGGCCATGAAATCAATTTCAGCTTCACGCATGAGGAAGCTGCTAATCTCCCACCAGGATGGGCAACTCACAATCAGTAAGCAGCAGGGTAAAACATGGCAGCTGTCTTAACAGAGTATATCTGAGAAAAGCCAGAGCAAAGGAAATGGGGTCTGGGAAAGAGGGAAGGAACGTGTAATTCAAGGCAACCTGAGTCCAGGCAGCTCTATCAGTTGCTACACTACCAGCCATGGTAAGACAGAAAATGAAGGGGGCTGGGGCTTTAGAGCTACTGTTCGTTTGCAAATGTCTCTCCTTAGCCTATCCTATGTGCAGGGGGGAAATGCATAATTAGTCTCTAAGCTGCTGAAATGGCTAGAAGTGACTAGAAGTATTGACGGCTCTGAAGTGTCAGATGGATCATGAGGCTTATCCAGAGCAGCCTGCGCAGTTTGTGGGGAGAGCTTAAGAGATGATTGCCCCCTTGATGGAAAGGAACTGAAAAGTTAGCCTTTTCCAAGTCTGCCCTGGCTCCCCTAGGGCTACATTGCGCTCTGCCATATCCAGTTGGAAGAGTTACCAGTGAGTTAGCAGAGTTTAAACAGTAGCTCTTTGGGAAAGCTTTTTGAAACAACAGAATACAGATCAAAGACAACAGACCACCATCCCTGCCCCCAAAGACCACAATTCTGACTCAGCCAGTTGAGCGCTGAGCTCTGGAGAAAAGATTAGTGGCTTCATGCCAGGGTCCATTATCACAGGTGCCCATGTTGGGATACGCCTTTGGCATGAGAAGATATGATGGGCAGGGGAGAGAGGAGGCTGGGAGATGAAGTGTGGGGTGTGGACATAGATTAAGAGATATGTCGTAGATAAAGGTATTAGGAGTTGAGTGTGGAATGAAGAAGAAATTGAGAAGGAAGAGACTGACAGCGATCTGTGAGGCTAGCCCACAGAACGGGGATCCTGGGAAGCATGTCCAGGTCCAACTTTAATGAAGTCGAAATGCAACTTATATACCCCAGCCAGGAAATGTTACAATGATGTAATTGAGGAAGTAGCAAAGTATACATGCAGCAGGCAGGATGTGTGGATGTGCCATAACAGGAGAATTTAACTTTGGGGGCATAAGTCTCTTGGGACATTCCAAAGAGGTTAGGAAGCTGGGTTACAGGTGAGAGATGTGCTATCACCCACCCTCTAGTGTGCCAGAGGGGGCTAGAGAAATAGAAGGTACTCCTCTTCTCTGAAGCCCCATCTCTCTACCTGCTGCCATGTTCCACATAATGGAACACCTTTATCTGTCTCGTCCTCTCTAGTACACTAGAAATGGTTACTGGAAAGTCTCTTATCTGTGACAACAGCCCCCTAACTTTGGAGGAAAGTCCCACTGAGACATATCCCTGAAAAACAAAGGTGTTTACCCCCACCGGTATTTTTCCTGTAATATCCACCCTCCCGCCTACGTAGCACATGTCATGGGACCCTGGATTTTTTTTCCTTCCTTATTGCCCTCACTGTGATCATCCTTTGCCAATGTATAAAAGGGTCTTCAAACCTACATTAAAACTGCTTTATAGGCTCCCAAATCCCTGATCTGTGAGCTGGTTCTTCCTGATTGTTATCAACCTCTTCCATCTCATTCTTCCTCTCTTTCCCGCATGGGACTCCTAACAGAGAAGCACATTTATGAAATGGGATTCCATTCCAAGTACTGTTCTAGATGTTTCTAACAGCCAAATTGTGTCCTTCTCCAAAATTGTCATGGAAATCCAAAGAACTGTATAGTGACCCAAATGTCCCAAAACAGATGAATGGATGAAAAAGATGTGGTAGATATACACAATGGAATAAGACCCATCAATTAAAAATGACAAATTTGATGAATTTGAGATAACATGAATATACCTAGAAAAAAATCATATTAGCAGAAACAAGTCAGAAAGAAAAAAAGACAGAATAAAAATCAAAAAGACAGAATCAAAAGATAATGAGTGAACCCTGGGGAACACAAAGATGTGAAACATATATAAATAAATTATTTTTAAAAATTTTTAAAGATTCTGGAGGAATCTTCCAAGTAACAGGGATTTTAGGCAGACTGTAGTCCTGGGACAAAATTCTACTTCAAGATAAAAGCTAAAATAAGCTTAAAATTTTACTGGCATAAAAGGTTTCAAGGAAATCCTACTTTAGACACTTTTTCCAGCCTCCATAATGACAACAGCATGCAAAAAGCTATAGTAAAACAGGAGACTGACACTAGCACAGTCAGGATACAGAGTGTTTCCATCACTGTGATGATCCCTCATGTTCCTTTTCTATAACCATATATATATATTCCCTCCCCAAGCCCCCTTCTTATTCTTAACCCTCAGAAACCATTCTAGAATTTTCTCAATATAAAATCTTCAGGGATTGTCTTTTATCATTTAGCCAAAGTCCCTGAAGAGTCAGCTAGGTTGATATGTATATTCACCCTCCATTCTTTTTGACTGTTGAATAGTATTTCATGTTATTGATATACCACAGTTCCTTTAACCATGTGCCTGTTGAAATATCTCTGGGCTGTTTGCAATTTCTAGTTTTTACAAATAAAACTGCAATGAAAAATTATGTGCCAGTTTTGGTGCAAATATAACTTTTCCTTCTCTGGGATAAATGTTCAAGTGTAACTACTGGATCATATGGGCTTTGAAACTGCTGGACTTTTTCCAGGGTGGCTATACCATTCCACACTCCCACCATCAATGTATTAGGGATGTAGTTTCTCTGAATCATCGCCATCACTTGATTATATCATATATTTTTTTAACCATCTTATATGCAGTGATATCTATTGGGGTAGTACTCTCATACTACCTATCTGGTAATGCCATTAAACATATTTTCATGGATTTATTTTATATTTGTTATCCACATCAACAAAATGTCTGCTCTTCACTTTCCCTACCTTTCAAGCAAATTTTTAGATTCTGTTTGTTCAGAGGTTTTTTTGTTTTTTTGTTTTTTTTGGGGGGGTTGTTCACAGTTAAGTTTACAAATTCTTTATGTATTCTAAATATTAATACTGTGACATATATGTGGCTTGTATTTTCTCCATACCGTTACTTGTCTTGTAATTCTCTTCACACAAGCTTTTGTAGAGCAAAATAATTCATTTTGATGAGGTTCAATTTATCAAATTTTTCCAGTTACAAATCATCCTTTTGATGTCAAGTCTGTGTTAATTTTTTACTTTTGACTACACTCAAATTCATCAGTGCTCACAAATTAGTTCATATTCCTGACAAAATTGTGTTCAAACATTCATGTGACAAACACAACTGTATTTGGTTCTATTTCCTGCCATACAGAGTTTCTTAATAACACAGAATGTTGGAAATATATGCCTGCTTTGTTTTGAAAGTTTTAGTGGCACTCTTCATTTATTTTTTAGAAGTATAATATTTTTTAAATTATGTTTTCAATCAAGTTGATGGATAGTTGTTTAAAACTGGGAAATAGGAAGCATATGCTCTAAACTATTAAAAAGATGTAAGACAGTAAAATTCAGAACTACCTACAACCTGGGAGGCATGTACACAACACGCATTGTCCTTCAGGATTCTCTCATTGAACATGACAGGAAAAAGATGGGAGTACTACCCCAAATGCAATTAGTATTTCAGTATTAAGTAGCTGTCAATCTGGAAAGTATGAGATACACTTGGATGCTTATTTAGTAAGTGACTTTTATTATAAAGCTGCAAACAACTAAAACTCAGTTTCTCTTGTGCAAGAAAATCCTGAATAACATCTGCAGAAAAGCATTATTTTTGTGGTGATATTAAAGAACTTAAAAGCTGTAAGTAGTCTCTGAACTGGCTCCCCCTTACTTACTCACTCCTCCTGGTAGCTACATATCTGTGGAATCCTGACCCACAGAGAATAGGCTAGAACTCCCGACTCACTTGTAACAATCAGAGTGTATCAGAAGTGATGTGATGTTACTTGTGTGGTTAGGTTAAAGACAGTGTATACTTTCTTACTAGTTCACTCCTGCTATCTCCTCTCTCCCCTCTTTTCCTACCTCCCCTCTTCTCCCCATTCCTGCTCCCTTCCCCTTTCCGATCCTCTCCTCTTTGATTTCTCCCTTCGCCCTCTCTCTATCGTGCAGTAAGTTGTCTTACAGACCCAAAAAGCTACCAAGGCACTGAAGTTCACCAATAGCCTTGTGAGTAAACTTGGAATCATATCCTCTCTCAGCCAGGTCTTCAGACGACTACAGCCTGGAGGGGACCATGCAAACAGTCCAGGATCCCTAAGCCATGCTTGGAGATAATAAATGCTTGTTGTTCTGACTCACAAAATTTGGAAGTAATTTTTGATGTAATCATATGTGATTAAAACATTATGAATTTTCCATAGATAGCTAATCATGTGAAAAGAGTATCACCATCTTCTGCCACTAAAAAAGAAGAGCTTTGGCTAGAAGTTCATTTGATGAAAGGCATGTTCAGATGGGCACATGTGGACGAAGGACTTGAAGCTTCCTTAAGAGCGGTTTCACCCTTGAAGGTGAAATATACAAAACAGGCCAAACAGGCCAATACTACAGACAGCACGGCTGAGTCAATTTGGGATGGAAAAATAGGGGACATCCTGTGAAGGAGGCCCTCCAAGCGGACATGGCAATGAACTCAAAAATGTACTTGAACACTTGGTCAGCCCAGCATTTTATCTTGCAATGGTAAGCGAATGTGGGAACAAACTTCTGGCCATTTTTTGTTTCTGTCATACATTATGTGAGAGTGACACCTAGAAGGCATTCATTTGCAAATTACTTCAAATGAAGGCAACTAGTGAAGAAACTGTCAAGAAGACATGGGTGGATGTCTGCATGGAAGGGTCTCAGTGTAAGAGAGACAACACTGGGTGGCAGGGCAGAGGGTGTCAACCAAGCTATTGTGGATGCAAATGTTCCAGCAGGTAGAGCATCATTTTCTAACGCAAACTAACTCTAGCTCTAAAACCTGCCTGTATTTGTAATAGGGTGATATAAAGTGTGGAAAACATCTAAAACTCACCTCTGTAGTCATACGTGCAATAAAATGCGAAGTGAATTTGAAAGCTTACTCTGTTTCAGTGATACAATTTAGCCTACTCAAGGGGGCACACTGATGGTCTAGGTGAAATTACTATCATTCTTTATTAAAGAAAAACACATATAATAAAGTTTTTTTTTAATCATGCCTAAAACCTATCTAGATCTTAATCAGAAAAGCAATTTGATTAAAGTCACAGTATACTGAGGGACAAACAGTTTTAATACAGCAATTTTCCCAAGGTATTACCATTTCTTAAAAAAGAATTGATCTCTACTGACATATTCCTACTGAGCTCTTCACAGCTTGGAGGGCTTCATAGCCTCTTAAAATTGCCCCATGAATTTCTTATCCTTTGGTTTTCCTAATGGAAAGGAGATGTAACTTAATTCTATGTTTCTACTTGGAAAGTCCAATCTGGTTTCCCCACAGCTAGGATGCACTCAACACTGAGCCCTGGATTGTCAAACCTTTTGCACAGAAGAAACATGTAGGGACTCAAGGTCAGTTCAAAAGTCAAAGGACTCAGCAGCTTCTTTGTGGATGAGAAAGCTGAGCCACTCAAAGAAATGGGTATACCACAGTTAAAACGCTGCAAGATCCGATGCTCTTTTGAGGGGGGGCTAAGGTGTTCATACGTCTAATTGGTAGACAGTCTAGATCCCTTCAGGCCCATTCCTACTCAGCACCAAGAACTGCTTTTACTAAAGCTCCTTTGTATTAATGATCCCACTCCTTAAAAAAACCTTCAGTGGATGCAGCAATGGCTTTCCAGCTTAACTGCACATAAGAATGATGTGGAGAAGTTTTAAAGCTCCTGATACTGAAGTTAGCTCTTACCAGTTGGATCAAATGTCATTTTCCTGGGTGGAACCAGGAATCAGGTGAAACCAGGTATCGGTATTTTTTTCAAACTCCCCCAGTTATTTTCAACATGCAATCACATTTGAGAACCACTGAGTCACATCATCATTCATTCATCAAGGTAATTACATCACTTATTCATTCATCAAGGTAATACTGAGACTCAGTTCTATGCATGGTGTCTGGGAGATCCCCCAATACCCTCTCTGAGTTAATCTAATCAAGAATACATCCACATCTCTAATCTCAGCACTGGATGTAGCAGTGAATATGTGAGTGAATGGATGAATGAATGAATGAATGAATGAATGAATGAATGAACGAACAGCATTCCATCTCCATCTGTCTCCTGCTGATTAGGGTAACAGAAAAGCTTTCTAACACTTACAGAGTCCTGGAAATATTAATACAACAACAAGCTCACAATTGAATAGTGATAATGCATGAAAAACTAGGCAGGATAAGGAGCAAGGGTGGAGTAAACCAGTCTCTTGAAGATCTTGGTCAAAAATACATCACTTCTTCCCACAAAACCCTTGTTTGTGGAGATACCCCACCTATGTCCACTGACTCATAGATAAAATCTTCGAGGCCATCATGCATGTGCAGAGAGTCCTCCATCCTTCAAGGTCCTGCTCAGATCTCACCTATGAAGGAATCCTCTGACCTTTCCAAAGCGCAGCAGACAGGTGTGCACTAGGGGCATTTATCTATCAATCATCTGAATAGCTGAGCGCATACTTGAACTTATAATAGAAACATACAGACTCCCCTTTATGACAGTGACGCAGCAATAGGAATTCTCATTTGAAAAGCTGCCGAAAGGATGACTTTTTAAAAAAATCAAATGTCTTCAATAAGAGTAGAATTAAGGAGAGAAAACCAGGAAGGGGGCAGAGAAGACTCCCTCCAAGAGTGCAGAGGTCTTGGAGGAGTTGTTAGAGCCCGAGATTCTGGGCATGCTTGGCTGTTTAGGGCTAGGTCTTTCTCTCTGGGACAGTCCTTGCAAGGCTGAGCTATGGGCCCACCATGTGGGCACCTCTCCTCATGCCAAGCATGGTGTCACTCACGCATTTTGAATGGAAACCACTTGTACTGTGCTACCACCTCCATTGAGGCTAAAGACAACTGACAAAGGAGTGAGCCCGTGAAACAATTCAGGTCATTGCTAAAAATATGAAATTGATATTATCCTAGGGAGCAGCCCTAAATAGATGAGGTGTCATGTCACCCTGCCCCCACCCCTGCTTTCCACCCAGGAGCCTCCTGGTCCTGCTCCTTGACAAAAGCAGCAAGGTCTGGGCTTCGACTCCTTTGCCCCCGGTTTGGCCACTGGGTGATAGATTCAGAAAGACGCTTGAGTCACAAGGGATTTGAGAGATTTCTTGACGTGGTGCTCAACCCTCTCTAAGCCAGTGTTTGGGGTTTTCACAGCATTCACTCTGACAAAATAAAGCACAGGTCTCATTTCAACGTGACCACCAGCTCGAGAAGCCTGTAGAAGTCACCTTGACTTTCTGACTCTGGCTCCACATTCTGCAGCTTCTGGGGTCCTTCCAGAGCACAAGGTCCCCTTTCTGCCCCTCCCCTCTGGCCCTGGTCCCTGCTGAGAAGCCTGGAAGCTGAGAGCTCCCCTCCCCTCCCTTCACGGAGGCTTGGTGGTATGAGAGGTTTGGTGGCATGAAAGGATCCGACAGAGCTTAGGAAACGGACAGACACGGAGTGTCTATCTACACAGGGGATATTTTCTCAGTTAAAAAAATGTGTTCTCACTTAAGAATGCTAATGGCCCATGCACAGAAATAAAATCCCTGACCTACTTTGAAGCTGAACTTATTAAACAAGCCGACCTTATAGCTCAGAAGAGACTGTAAAACAGTAGAATAAAGCCCAAATGGAATTCCTCACATCCTTCTCTAATGGGAGCAACCAAGAAAAAGCACAAAGGAGTGTCTGAGCCCCCAGCTGGAAGACAGGAGCCAGGACTCTCTCACCAGCCTCGCTGTGTGACCTGGAGGAGCTCACCCTCCTCTCTGGGCCTCAGGACCCTCGTGTAGGGGCTAGAGCTGGCGCTTTCAGAGGTGATGTCCAGGTGCAATCATCGCTGGAGCTCTTTAAAAATTTAATGTTAAAATAAAGAAACAAAAGAGAATGTGTGAACAAGGGCATATAACGCCAGACACCAAGGCAGGTGAAGGACCACAGCACCACAGCACACAGAGTCTCTGAGGAGCCAGGGGCTGAGCAGAACTGGAGGGGGGGGGCAGTCCATACTGATGAATGGATTTATTTCCTAACAGCCATTTGTGAGCTGCCACGAGGCTACAGCAGACATAACACAACTTGTGTCTGCAACAAGAATTCCCTCTAGCAATCTACCTGACAACTTCGCTTTAGCTGAATGAATCTTTCAGTGGAAACTCCTGCACAGCCACGAGTGGCCATCTGCAAGTTATAATCAGATTTATCACGCCAGGAAGGGAGAGAGCGACAATACATTTCCATCGGGTTTTAGGGCAATAATGTGAGTCATCCCTGCTCATTCTAGAGAAAATCCTGGAGCTGCAAGGTAAATTATCCCAACCAGAAGTGGAGAGAGGCAGGAAAGGTTACTGCTGTCACCAGGGGTGTTAGGAAGCCACATGAGGTTGGGTTAGGCAGTGTAGACAGGAGTGACTGTGCTGTGATGAATGGTGTTGCACAGATGTCCGGCTGCCTGGGGGTGAAGCACCCCCTTTCAGTCCTGATTTCAGGCTCACAGGACCCCCCCTTCACTAAGGCTTTAGAACTGGTGCCCAACAGAGGGCTCAGGAAGCAGAGCCAGCAGGAGAGAAGATCTCCATGGGTCCAGGTGAATCAGGATTTGTGTGGAGAATGTCCCACAGTTACATCCAGAGCCAACCAGGTGAACCTGGACTTGAGGTATAAAAACAACCAAGGCAGAGTCAGATGTGGGGAGTCTGCAGAGACAGGGGCCTGAGACCAGAGAATGTGAAGTCCACAGGGCAAGATTCGAGGGCTCTGGTGTCACTGCACGCTTAGCAGCCATTATGGGGTTCAAGGTATCACCACTCTTGGGAGAGCTAAACATCCAAAGGCCCTGTGAGGCAAATAACTCCAGACTGAGCTTCTTCCCCATGCTACAGACGTGGCTGCTGAGATTCCAAGGGATATGACCACAGTGTGGAGATAGGAAATGGAGGAGGCAGGCATGTGCAGCATGTCTCAGCCTTGTAGGACTGAGATTCAGTCAACTCCCGGCCTCCTCCAATGCCAGCACTTGGGTTCAGATCCCCAGGCCTGCCCATCAGGGCCTGCACCTGGCAATCACAGTCCATCCATCATGCCAGGATGCCAGGACTTTAAATCCAGCCTCTGCTTCTGCTAATGGTCTGCTCTGGTAACTGTTCTTTTTGCTTTTTGAATCTTTGTGTCCTTGAACACAGAATATGTTTGTCCCTATCTCCCAGAGTGTCATTGTCATTTGTCCCCAGGAGTCAGCACACCATGATGAACAAGGAGAAGGTCAAGGTTGCAGGAGAGTGAGCCTCACTTCTCTGCAGAGGTTTTAAACGGCAGGAATGGAAGCTCATTTGTTTGCAAAGTCCTGAAGGTGTTCTCTGTCCTGCACCCCAGAGAGCTCCTGACTCACTGGCCCCTCCACAGACCCCAATGCAGTGGGCACCTCTGGGAATGCAAGGCTTCCAGATCCTGTTCAGGAAGGGGGTTCCTGCCAGGGGATCCCTGTTTCCCAACCTCTTGCAAGCACAAGGCTCTCAGATGGTAGAAGGAGACCCACATGCTGCAGCTCTGGAAGAACACCTTTCTGTCCCCACCAACCCACAGTGGTGAATGCAGGCCCACCCACCCCAAGAGCTGTATTGTCCTGGGCCCCCAGAGCAGAGTGCAGTGTTTGGTCCAGGCACATGGGTGCTATGGCTCTGTTCAGCACCTTCAGGTTTCTCTGAGGGTGGAGAGCACCCCCACTTCTATTTTGGCTTCTTAATTCCAATTCACAGTTCTTCTGGAAAAGGACTACCCCAAATTCCCCATGGAGGCCCCTTTCCCGCAGCTAGCCAGTGAGTGTGGGGGTTCACCCTGCTGTCAGCACTAGGAGAGGACTCTGTTCAGTCTTTTGAAAGACTTTTTTTAATGCAATCAGCCTACCCAACCTTCCACCCCAAAGAGCAGCCATGAGCACAACCAAAATCCACCCCATGCTGTTAAAGTGGTTTGTTTAGCTGTTATGGGAGAGGTTGGGGTTAGTACCCTAACCTGCAGCCTTCATGTAACCATGTGACCCCAGAGTGAGAACATGATGGAAGCCAAGTGAAAAACAAAAGGAAAGGAAGAGTAGGGAAGAGCAGGATCTGCAATGTGGAGAGTACACGCAAGTCTGTAATCAGGCCACGGGAGGCACAATAAGTGTCCGTGTTGATTGAGCCAGAATGTAGAGACAGGTGGTGGGGTGGGAGGTATGGGGGAGGAAGGGTAGGAGGAAGGAAAGGCTAGAGAGAAGGAGGGAAATAAGGAAGGGAAAATAAAGTTACCACCAAGAGTCGGGTAGAAGGAAGTTGAGCAGCAAAATGGCACATGTGCACCAAACCACCCATCCTTCCACCCCAACCTAGAAGTGGCCTTGAGCATGGAAGGCTTACATGTGTGTAATGAGCCCAGCATCAGCAGCTGTCATGGTGTAAGTTGTGCTCCCATCCCTGCCTTTCACACTGTGACCCAGAAGTCATTACATTTCCAGATGGAGAGTCATAGCAATCAGTTCTTGGGGGGAGGGGGGTTAGAGATTCTAGCCTCACTCTATCCATCTATTCAGAAGAAAAGCTGATCTCAAAGAAAGAAGGAACCTACCCAAAGCCACGATGAAGCAGGGAAAGAGCCCGTTTCTAGAGATACTACTGCTGATAGAGCTTGGGAAGAGCAGATGAGAGCTTGACTAGCCATGACACTCTCTGTCGTCCCCTAGTCACCTCTGAGGCATGAGTTCTCTGTGGCTCCCTTTTGCCCTCTGAGGAGGAGAAGAGCACCCATTACACCAGGAACTAGCTGGTGCCATCAGCTAGGACAGGAGCTTGCTAGAAGCTTGGTTGGTTCTTCCTGCAGGTGCCATTCTGTTCTGTTGGACCCACACCATCTCACAGGCCACTCTGTATTATGACAAACTGAGGGAGAACAAGGACACTTCGCAATGTTCTCTGAGGAACAAAATATCACAAATGCCTCTTTCCTGATTCACAGGAGTGGTTGTTAACTTCTCTACGATTACAGGTCCAGCCTTGCTCATGGCAGCCACTTGTAGAATCATCCCCATTTCCTGACAATGCTCAGTCTAAAACAAACCCCACTTGCTCAGATCGCCATATCATAGCAACAAAGCCCAAGTCTTAGATGAAGCCCAGATGGGAACATTTGGTTCTCCAGGGAGTATTCTTCCTCACTTCAATACAGCACACCTTATTCACCTAGCTGTATGCTCCTGGGGTCTCTAGCCAGAGGGCATTGCCACTTAAAATAACACAGCTCCCCTTCCTCGGACTGTTATGGAATGCTATCCATGATCCAACCCTGAACCTGAGTCTGCCTCTACTTCCCCATCCTGTCATGCCAGGACACAGTAAACAAGGCCCTCTAAAGGCAACTGTGTGGCCTGCAAAGTCCCTCTCCCCTGACCCTCCCAGAGAACTAGATTGGAAAGTCTGCAGTGAACCCAGATAGAGTATAAAATCCCTCACTCTCTTCCAGTTCCCTATGCATCACTGTCACTGACAACAGTATTTGTCACTCGGTTTGCTCCTTGGTGACCTTCCCTCACAGACCGCAGAGCTAAGAGGAGTGTGCTGTCCAGTGGAGGCATGGCCCCAAAACAGATGCTCCATGCACTGGTAGATCTCTTTTGTCATGCATGGAACCATGGGTTTTCTCTAGTCAATTATGCCACATTTCAAATCACATTCCAAATAAGAATAAAAATGATAACGTGCAAATCAAAGCCCCTCTGAAAACGTAGGCTTTGGTCTGTCACAATAGTGTCACTTGTCATCCACAGGGTGCTCTGTGATTTGCAAAGCACTTCCTCATTACCTTATCTCATTTCATGCAATCCTCATGGCAACCCTGGAGTCTGCCGCGTCTACTTGCTGTTCCAAGCTGCCTAGAGACTTGGAGGCTAGTCCACAACGGGAAATAGGCTGTCTGCACGGAATGGTGACAAGTGTCGATGCTTCAAGTTCACTGACAGCCCAGACAGTTCATGGCTCCATGACCAGAAGGGTCTTCTGGGAACAAAGTCTGATAGTCACAATCTCACTTTATTTCTCCTGACTTTAGTTACATTCAGAATAAATATGTAAACATTAGAATTCAATGCCACCAGGATTTGAGCTATGACTTCAGACAAAGGATTTAACCTTCCTGGGTCTTGTATTTCCCAATTATAAATTAAGATTAGTCATAGTATCTTCATAGGCTCCATGGAGTGGCTATAAGGATTAAAAGAAAAAAAAATGTAAGCTGAAAATCTCTAGCATATAGTAACAATGTAAAAGGTTTGTAAATATTAACTATTAATATGATTATATTATTAAAATGGCTCAGAATTATTTACTAGGATGATCCCAGGTTACTTACTGCTTACACCTTACTGCTATATAAACTGAATTTGTATAATGTGGAAAAGGTTGAAGGTAGGGATTGAAAAAGATTTCCAAGTTCTTGTTGTCAGGATATGCATTTAAGCCTTCTCTCTCTCTCTCTCTCTCCTCTCTTTCTCCTTCCCTCCCTCCCTCCCTCTCTTTCTCCCTCCCTCCTCCTTCCCTTTCTCCCTCCTTACCTCCTCCCTCTCTCTCCTTCCCTCCTTCCCTTCCTCATTCCCTCCCTTCCTCTCTCCCTCCCTCCCTTCTTCATTTTCTTCATCCCTCCTTCCTTTCCTTTCTCCCTCTTCCCTCCTTCCCTTCCTCCATCCTTCCCTCCCTCTATCCTCCAACACAGGAGCGCTAGCTCGCTCTCTCTCTTTCTTTCTGTCTCTCTCTCTCTCTCACTTCCTATCCGCCCCATTAGCAGGAGTTTCTGTAATAACTCTCACTCGTGCTGGAATTTCCACTCTAGTTCTAGTTTCTTGATAAAAACCCTAAACTTCAATAATGTTGTCTCTATATTTTCACCATCCAGCCTAAGGGGGTAGTAGTAACTTCTGATTGTTATGAATCTCTAAGTTAGCTCAGACCTCTAACCAATTCCTAAAGCTCAATCCCTTCTTTTTGAAATACCTAGAGTTTCTGTTTTCCTGCTGGTCTTGATTGACAGAGACACTGTATACAAACACTTGAGCAAGTTTCTTTCTGAATTAGAAATTCTTCATCTATGAAATGTTGCTAAATACTTCCAAGATTTGTTTTGGAGATACAACATAAAACATGAGAAAAGAAAAAAAAATCATACTCAGTGATATGATTGAAAGCATTTATTTGCGAATCAGAGCAAATGGGGGTGCCTGTTTTGACCATCTTGATTAGATTTGAAACTAAAGGTACTAGTTAGTACACAAAGGAAAATTCAATTAAAATAAAGAAAAATAACAGGCGCGCATATCCACCTCACAGCTGGCATACAGTAGTCTGTACAAGAGGTTTTATTTCAAGAAGTCTATCATTAAGAACAACAAAGAATGAAACTCTTACACA
Organism: Uropsilus gracilis; assembly: GCA_004024945.1. Taxonomy (NCBI): domain Eukaryota; kingdom Metazoa; phylum Chordata; class Mammalia; order Eulipotyphla; family Talpidae; genus Uropsilus; species Uropsilus gracilis. The sequence continues at coordinate 55,368 of PVHY01003088.1, read as the reverse complement.
GTCAACAATGAGAAGCCAGCCATGGTGGTACACAGCTTTAATCCCAGCCTAGGGCAGGAGGCTGAGACTGGGAATCGCTTGATTCCCATGGGTTTGAGATCTGCCCGGGACAACATAGCAAGACCTAGCCTCAAAAAATATCTGGGTGTGGTGGTGTGCACCTGAAAGCCCAGCTACATGGGAGGCTGAGGCTGGGGATCGCTTGAATCTGGGATACCCCAGGCAACAAGAGTCTGTGGTTCCCCAGGCAACATAGCAAGACCTAGACTCAAAAACAAATACAAAACAATGATGAGTGCAAGATTTTGTACCCTAAAATATCTTGAATCAGTATAAACATATAATTTAAGAATACTGTTATAGAGAGGGAATGGGTCCCCTAAAAGAATGTCTTGAAGGCCTAACCCCCCCAGTTGTTCAGTATGCTACCTTACTTGGAGCTAAATGGCAGACATAGTTAAAATGATATTATAGTGGAGAAGAGTGAGCTCTCTCCTGGACATTACTATTACCTCTATAAGAAGACAGTCCTGAGATGACACATTACATAAGAAAAATGCACTGAAGATGGAGGATGAGGTAGCACAGCCATCAGACAAAGAACTGCAAAGTACCAGAGCACCAGAAGCAAGGAGGCGAGGAAACCTCCCTCTACAGATTCCAAAAGGAGTACAACCCTGTCAGTCTCTTGATTTAAGAATTCTAGCTTCCATATATGTGAGAGAAGTAAGTTCTGCTGTTTTCCCAGATAAGCAGCAGCCGAGAAAGCCAGTGTAATTATAATAAAAGACTGGATGGTAGGCAGATTATTTTAGGACATTGCTCAACACTGATGCTCTCTCTAGTCTTGGGACTATGAGTAGTTATATAATATGGCACATTTGACTCTAGGAAAAGGAGATTATCTTGAGTAGGCCCAACCTTATCTGGTGAACCCTTAAAAGAAATGGGGTTCTTCCTAAGGATAGAAAGTAAAATGCAAGAGGGTTTTGATGTAAAGGAGATTTTCTATTCTTGGTTTTAAAGACACATGACATAGTATGTGGGTAGAAGCTGAGTCTGGCCCCAAGTGACAGTCAGCAATGAAATGGGGACATCAGGCCTACAATCAGAAAGAATAGAACTGAGTCACAGTGAGATTGGACTCAGAAATAGATTCTAACCCAATGTCTCCAGATAAGATTATAGTTTGATGAGTACTTTAGTTTCAGCCTCATATTACCCCAAAGAGAGACCTCAGCCATACCATACCTGGTCTTCTGACTGCAGAAATCTGAAATAATAATGAATTTTCTTACATTGCCAAATTTGTGGCCATTTTTACGGGACAACAAAAAAACAATATGGTAGATAAATCTACCAGCTAAAATTTTCAAATAAATATGTTGAGGGTCATATAGGAACATGCAAAATAAGTGCAAAATATGTATAATATAACATTAACTTTCAAAGATGTGAAATAAAAATGATCATCTCTTCTGATGGTGTCTCTGGCAAGCACCTATAAATGTGGGTCCCCCCCAAAACAAAAAAAGTCAAGACTTTTATATACTACAGTGATGGGACTGTAGGTTTAAAGTTGACTGTAGTTTTCCTACAGCAGGAACTTTAGAAGTTATTAAAGAATCAGCCTTTTTCCTGCACCCAGTCCATGCTAATGAAACAATATAGGGTTTTAGGGGAGTCCAGTCCCCCCAGAATTCAAGTTACTTTAAAAAGTGTCACACAAGAGCTGAGAATTCATAAAAATTCCCCCGAGAGAGGTAACTTCTTAGATTACTATATCATCAGGTGTCTGGAAGCTCCACACAAGCCCTCCTTGTGTCCAACTCACCACCCTGTCTGAGACCAAAAACTTCTGTCCATGAGGCTAAAATTGCAGTCATTGCTCAAGGCCAAAGGTTCTTCACTGATCCATACTTTCAAAGTTCCTCCCTTGGGGCCCTGGATCTCTATATTTTTCTCTGTTGACCTTAAAAATCTCTCTACCATTCTTTTTTCCTAAATGCCCTTGAGCCAGTTCCTAAACATCCTAAGATCTTAGGTTCCTATCAGAATAAAGGCATCAGGATGAGAGTTGTTCATTAAATAGCGCCTCTCTGTTTTCCCATTTATTTGTCATGTGATTTTGAAGAAGATGCTTCATTTCTGAGTGTGATTTTGGAGAAGAAGCTTCATTTCTGAGTGTTTCAGGTTTATAATGTGAAAAATGGGTTGTGATTACCCACACTGACCTCCCTCCATTGGGATACTGTCAGCATTGGCATTAATATAAGCTGTTCAGTCAATAGTCAAGACCAGAAAGAGGACACCAAATTTTACCATTATAAGCAGAGAAAATGGGCAGCAAGTGCTAGAGGTTGAGATTATCGGACGAAGGTATCTAGAGAGATAGTTGCCTCAGAACTGATAGATCCAAAACACATGGCTGTTGCACACTCAGAGGTTTGTCCAACTAGCTTTAATTATTCAAAGGTACTCAAGTCCTTTTGGACAGAAACCAATAAAATGTTCTCTGTACTCTTGCCCTCTTTGTCACATTCACCAGAGTGGTTCAAGATAATGACTATTCTATTATCTGGGGTGATAGAACAACTGTAGAATAAAGTCCCCATGCAACCTCCAATGGCAAAGGAGTCAGAGGAATACACAGACCTTGTTGCTTTCAGCTTCTGAGGTGCGAGGGTTGTTTGTTATGCAGCATTACCTAGCACATCCCATCCAGAGAGTTAGCATTGCCTTCCTCCTCAAGCAGGGGAAATGAGGCTGAGAAATTAAGTGACTGACTCAAGTTCACACAGCTGCTAAGTTCTTACTGGTACTCAATTTCAGGTGGTCTGACCTAGAGTCTCTGACTCTTAGCCACAGTGCAAACTCCCCTATGCTCCTGATGCCTGGGTAACCTCATACGTGTCCAAGTAGATGCAGGGATGTGGTGAGAGTCCCACATCAAGATGAGGAACTTAGGTGCTTCTATTTACCTTGATTAATGGGTCAGAGGTGATGTGGGAGACACCAACCTTAAGGACATCTTGACTGAATTTTAGGACCACCACTAGGAAAAGAATCTGGAATAAAATTCCCTTTTTCTCCCGAAGAGTGTTCCATTGCACACATGCTGTGGTGGCACCTTTCACCATCTTCCAAGAGTACAGTTGTGAGTTCTGTAAGTCTGGACTAACCCCTATTTTAAGTGAAATAATCATCACACTATTGCCCCAGAAATTAGGCCATTACTGAGAGCTCAGGGTACTAAGGATGTACAGGGAATTGGGGGTGCATAGGGATATGTCGTGTTTGCCAGGGTCATTCTGAAGACCCCTTAAGCTAAGCAACTAGGATACCATGATTCAGGTTCACCTCTGCAACAGATCATCAACCTGGTCTTAGCTATACAAAAACTTAAGATTGTCTCTCCACAGTCCATGGGGAATGGGAAGGGTGCTATATAAGGATTTCTAACTTGAAAATAAACAGTCAAAACTGATGCCAACTCTCACATATTGCTGGTAGGCATGTAAATTGGTACAACTCCTATGGAGAATAATTTGGCAATATCTATTAAAGTTATTTTTTTTATAATGCACAATTGTGACAAATCAATAAAATGAATTTAAAGTTAGTTTTTTTTAGCAATCACCAGCCTAGGAACTTACACTAAAGATATGCTTGCACAATGAAATGACATTTGAACAAGGTTATTTGGTGCTGTACTGCTTGATAGCAAAAGACTGGAGGAAGTTCAAATGCACATCCATAGGAACCAGTTCAATAAATCATGATGCCTCTATACAATGGGACACCCCACAGCTGGTAGGAAGCAGAGGAAGCTCTTTATGTACAAACACAGCAGATACCCAATATGTGCTAACTGGGGTGAATCTAAGATTAAAAAGAACTTTGTGATATGCTATAATAAAGGTAAGAAGAAAGAAAAAAGAATGGGAATTTGATTAGTCTACACATTGAAACCCTCTGGAAAGATACGTAAGTAAACAGTAAGATTGATAATCTCTATAGAAGACAGGTGTGTGGTTGATACAAGGAGTGGAAGGATGAAATTTCATTGTATACAGCTTTGTGTCTTGATTTCTGAACCATTTAAATATATTACCTCCCCAAAATAAAGAATAACTGCTACCAACAAAGGTAAATCAAAAAAATTCTTGAGAGCACATTCTGAAGATGCTGAAGAATCTCAGATGCCCTCTTTCTAGAGTTCACCATGTAAAAGCTCTTAATAGGTAAAAGTCCCTTTCTTCACAATATATGTTATTATACTATCTGCTTCCCATCACTGTCTGTTCCTCAAAAATTTCCTCAAATACCTAAAATGCAACTCTATGAATCCTTTAACACTTTCTGTTTTGATGAAATGCATTTAATTGTATGAGGCATGATTCATGGAAAGAAATTTTAGTCTGACTTCTAACTCCCCTGAGGCTTTTGGGAAATCCCTTGTCCTCTTAAGGTCTTAGTTTCCCCACTAGTTTAATAAAAGCCACAAAATAGGTACCCTACCTCCCAGATCTATATTTCTATAGTTCTAAAACGTAGGTGGAATAAAGCAGAAGCAAAGTCACATCCTGGAGAGAGCTTTGGATCTGTTTCCTGACATATATATTCTCATTCTACTAACTGACATCTGGCAACATCCCAGATAGATTTTTGAGGGTCCAGACAGGGGCAGAGCTGTGAGTCAACTCAACATAGATGCATTTATTTATGTACCAACCATGTGTTTGTACTAGAAGCTGTGGATACAATTGTATAATTATATCTGCCTAGAGAGAAATCACAGCAAAGCATGAAAAGACAAAGAGTTGACATCTATATCCTAGATCTTATGATAAGGTCTTATACATTTGACCATAAATGAATCACTAATACTGGACATGATCTGTCATCAAAAGAACTACAACACTAAAAACACCATACAAGCTGATATTCTTAGCACAAGATTGTCAACCTTTATAAAAAGGGAATAAGTACACAGGGGAACCTCAGATTTGTCTTATCCATCTTCTTGGGGCTCTGGATAGTCAGATCCTAGTGTTGGGAGGTAGAGAGCAAGGAGAACATAGCAGTTGCTGAATTGAGGAGGCAAAACTAATGTTTGGGGGCTGTGAATGTGACAGATACCAGAAGGTACATGTGGAGATCCTCAGTCTGTCTTTGGATCATGACTGATCTACAGAGTTTTAAATAAGACAAAATACTAAGGTCTAAAAGACCTTAGATACAGGGATGAGGCCTGAACAGAAATACCAGAAGTTGTACAGAACATAAAACATGAGATTCTCAGTTCATCTGCAGTAGTGATTCTGTTGAAACCCCATAAAGAACAAGGACTGAGTAGCACATCTGAGAGTAAGGTCCACCCACAAAAATGACTGACAAAACTGAAATAGATATAGCTTAACAAAGGTAAACAATCTGATACTTTCAGGTGTGCCAGCAATTTAACTGCCTGTCAGGATAAAATTCAATACCTTTTAAAACAAATTGATATAATTCAAACTACCTACAGCATTTTAACCACAGTTCTTACATAGAAAAAAACAATCAGATAAAAGCACATAGTCAAAAGAACAAATCCCAAGATGATTCAGATATTAGAATCTATAGATGGGCATCAACTGAATGCTATAAATTTATTGAATATTTCAAGGAAAATTTGAACAGAATGAGAGGATAGGGAATCATAGCAGAGGAATGTATTTTTTTAATTCTATAACTGAAAAATTCCTTAAAATGTAAAGTGTTAGTCTAGGCTTGGTAATAGTTCAGACACTGTAGAAAAAGGGACCATTGAATAGGAAAACAGACAAATAGAAATAAAAAAAAAACACAAACAAATGATTGATAAATAAGTAACTCAGTAACTTGTGAGATATTAAATGGTCTAATATATTGATGATGAAATTTGTATATAAATGCAAAGAACCTAGAATAGTTAAAATAATCTTCATAAAAGAACATGTTTGGGAACAGGGATGTATGAAAATTCTTTCCATTCAAGTTTTTTATGAACCTAAAACTGCTGTGAACATTTAAGTCTGGCTCTTTTATTTGCTGTACAATTGAGTTTGCCCCAAAGCTCTCCTGTCGTTTCCATAAGAATCTTCGCACCATAGCTACTCTTTCCAGTCTAGGTCCAGGGTAAAATGAAAGTTGAGATCAGAGTTGTTAAATAAAACTTTTCTGATGAATCCAGTCTAGATTCAGTGAACTCTAGTGAAGTCACTAACATGATAGCAAATAAGTAATTGCTATTTCTTTAAACAGGATATTTATATTATTGATTTCAAAACTTATGTTAAAGTTGCATTAATCAAGATGATGAAATATTGAAATAATAGACAATTAAAACAAAATGCATCTATATATTTATAGACACCTGACATGCTAGAAAAGCTAAGGGCCAACAAATTGGGTATAATACAATACTCTTAATAGTGGCATCAAGTCAATTGATGTTCATAAGGATAAAATGAACCCTGACCTCCAGATAGCATCTTATGCAAATATCAATTTGCATGGATTTAAATGAATTACATAGACCTAACTGAAATGCAAATTAATATCCTATGTTAAAAGTAACATAGGATAGTAATTCTATAGTGTTGTGTAATACAAGTATTTCTTAAAAATGGGTGGGGAGAAAATAAATTGAAAGATTGATAATTGTACTTTTTAAAAATTAATACATTTTATTCATCAACACACTATTAAGTGAAAAGAAAAAAATAGGAGAGGTTTTTGATGAAATATATCTAGCTCTAGATGTAGGTCTCAATAGATAGACTACATAAGAATTCACATCTAGTAAATAGCAAAACCTCCTAAAAATCAATGAGACACAACTCAATTTTCTTTTAAGAAAGGTAAAATACTTTAACAGGCTATTCACAAGGGATTCTCTAAATTGGCTCGTGTGTGTGTGTGTGTGTACATGTGTGTGTGTGTGTGTCTAAAGTGCTCAACCTCATTAGTCATCAGGAAAAGGCAAATTTAAATCACAATGAGCTATTGCCACTTACCTGCCAGGACAGTCAATATTAAGAGACTGACAGCACCAGGCTGTCACATTAAAATACTATTTGCTGGTATGTATTTAACTGAAAATACAATTTCACTCCTAGTTATATCCCCAAGAGAACTGGAGCCTAATACTACCAAAAATAAAATTAAAGAAAAACACATACAGAATGGCCACTTATTTTTTAGCTCATTATAACCAAACCAAGAAACAGCCCAGATGGCTGTAGGTGTCAGAATGGATACACAATGGAACATTCACGTAATGAAATACTATTCAATAATGAAAAAAACGAACTATTGCTACAAAAAAAATGAATGACTCTCAGAAATATCATTTTGAATGGAAGACAAAGCACATACTTTACGATTCTATTTTGATAAAAAAACAAAAACAGCAAAAATTACTCTAGTGTTTAGAACAATTTTGAGACCAAGAACTCAGAACTTGAGTGGAAATAAGGAAGGTCTGTTTTGCTGTTTAGATCCTATGTCTTGATCTATGTATTCAATAGCTTAGGTATTATGTTAGTAGTATATTCAGCTATTTTTGTGCCCTTCTCTGCATTTGGCATGCTATAAGATTAGAGCTTATTCCTTCTTCCCCCAAAAATATATTGCAAAAGTCTAGCTGGGGGCCAGTGAGAGCTGGTGCAGTGGCAATAATAAATGGTATGGAAAAGAGAGTCAAGAAACATTTAGAGATAAATTAGCAGGTGCATTTCAAAGTAAAGAGAGCATGGGGGCAGGACTAAAGGAGAAAGAGAAACGTGGAACACATCTCAGCTTTGTTTCTGGGTTTGGTGTGAAATGAGTGGTGACCATTAATGAAGATAAGAAGTTGGGAAAGACTAACTTGGGTTTGTGGTTCCTGTGCAAACCCACAGATATGGCTTTGGCAGCTAATTAGTTGAGAGTTCACTGGCACTGTCTGGTCAAGAAATATGGCAGTAGGAGTTATCAGTATTTCTGGTCATAATGAAAATAGTGAAACTGGATAGGAAAGTTTACAAGGAGAACATGGAACATGAGGGTGATGTGAGCAGGGCTCTGGGGAATGCTGCATTTAAAGGAAAGACCAGAAACAGGAACCCATGGCCAGGACAGAGAAGACTCAGCTATAGAAATAGGAAGAAAGCCATGATATCTCAATCAAGTAAGCCCTGTCCAAAAGGCATCTGAAGAACTGTGGCCAGCAATGCTGATCAATTCTTTAAAAAAAATGTCACTGGAAGGCAAGAATTGAGCTCTGAAGCTGAGGACCATGGCTACTTGTGTCTCTTAAAGTTTAAGTTTCTTCAGCTATAAAGAGGACAATACTCTAATATCTGCATTAATGGGTATTGTGAGAAATCAATGAGATAAGGCACATAAAATGTCCAGCAAATAGTAAGAGGCACTACCTGTGATCACCCTTACAGGTGATGGCCCTTGTAGGTACAAATCAAGCAAGGTGTAAGAACTCACTGGTCAAAGAGAAAGTGCCAGAATACCCCAGAGAAGAGCAGAGAGAACAGATCCACCACAGTCAGCACCTACCACTCTGCCCCTGGTGAGATATTGGACAGATTTATTGGAAGGAGTGGAGGAAGCTGTCATGACTGGGACAGTTTCTACCAGGTTTCCACAGAACTTTCATGAATGTGGGCAAATCCCATCTGTAGGATAGTCAGAGCAGGAATCTTAGAGATGAAGGAAAACCACAAGCTTCCTTTACTCACTTGCCATTCGTTCATTAACTCACTCACTCACATTTGGCAATCAATGTCTCCTATGTGACTTTTGGGAATAAGAAATAGTTTTACTCTTGCAAGATTCTGCCTTCCAAGGGTGTCCAATGAGGAAGGAAAGGGGACTTAGTATCTATAGAGCATTGTCTGCATTCAATAACCAAACTGCATTCAATAACCAAACTGTGGGTTTTACACGCATGAGGAAGGTGTGCTATGCTGTCACATTTGTCTCTTGGCAGCGCTGAAAGGTAAAATGCATTTTTCTTATTTTACCTAAGTAAACACTGAGGCTTGAAGTTCCATGATTAGTACAAGGCCACATGGTTTTGTTTGAGCCAGTAGCAGAGAAAATCTCATCATATGATTGATTACAGTGCAGTATGTTGACATGCATGTCAGGACCTGCAAGGAGTGATGGGAATTACACAGTGTTCCACGAAGAACAGTCACATGAATTATGTCTTGAAATAAAAGCTTTCGCCAAAGAAAAGAGGTCAAAAGACAAAAAAGACTAATAGTCAAATGTTATCAAAAGCATGTAAGTCCACAATTTACTCCTCATCTGGAGAGAATGGAGCTGTAAGTCTCGCTTACTTTCTCATTGCCAAAATATGGCTCCTTTGCAGATAAGGGCAATTCATTCTTACGATCTAAGTTAGATTGAATTTTCTCCAAGCTTCCCTGAGTGCACAGAATTGTCCTTCTGCAGCACTGACAAATCCCCAGATCACATACTTAACAGCTGTTTTTAAGATATTTTGTCAAAATTGCATGTCATAGAAGCAGAGAATAATTTGTTGGAGGCATTTTTACATCTGGTTGACTCCAATCAAATCATCCAGAGATTAGGTAAAACCTTACAAATTTTATCAGTTTTAATTACTTAAAACAATTTTGATGGCCATTTGAGTCTTATTCCCCACCCTAGATACACAACACAAAGTTTCAAAAATAATAGAGAACAGATGGCAGAAATATTTAAGACTCTTGATTTTTTTTTTTGCAACAGAACTGATCAAGAAAAGATTTAATTTATTTTGATTTTTTTTTCTTTTTAGGAGCAAACTGCTGCTTTCTATAGAAAACATATCTTCATAAAATCCAGCCTAATTAAAAAAAAATCCCTTTAATCTAATTTTAACCAAAATGAAGCATCCCTTTCAACCTGACTTTGATCAGGATAAAACTTAGCACTCACATCTCAGATGAATGTATGAAAGGGAGAAATCTGTGGACAATATACCCTGGTTGCTGAGAGGCGTCTCCAAATCCAGAGCAATGGACAAGTGAATGGGGAACATTTGGAGTTGGGTGAGCGCCTACACAGGCTTAAATTGACCGTGTAGTTTAAGTTTACGGATATCACAAGGAGAAGGGGTCTTGAGTTGGGGTTGTGGAGGCAGATGCCTGCAACACTGGAGAGAGCAGAGAGAACTTTCCTGGATGAAGGACTCCCAAATGGAGGCCAACATTTGGGTGCCACAGAGGCAGCCACACTCTGAATTTCTTCTGTTAAAGCAGAAATTCTGAAAGTAGAAATAGATTCTAAGATAGAATGCCAAAAATGGCCCCAGGGCTCGCTTCCAGCTCTGACTTCTATGATTCTCAGCTGTCCGGGAAGAGAAGCGTCCAGAAGGATGCACTCTGATGTGGATATCAAGGTTACAGATGAAAACTCAAACCCTTCAGGGTCATTATAAATCTTCGATTCAACTTTCCTCTGCAGCTAACTAGCCAAACAACCTGAACAAGCCTCTTCCTCTCCCTGGTCATTGTTTCTCTGCTCTAGGAGTCTTACTTAATGTTAAAAACATTATCATACTGTATTGTAGTCTGTACCCTAAAGAACCAATAGTAGAAAGGAGCCCTTCCTTACCTTGACCTCAATACATAGCAAACATCTCAAGGGAGCAAGGAGTGTCTATTTGCTTGTCTGGCTCCTACTTATGTTTTCCAGGGATGTCTCCAAATGGACTTATCTGAGCCAACTGTGCCACAGATGATCACTGGTATTGGTGCCAGTTAGAAGCTCAGTTGTTATTTGACGAAAGAATAGAGACCATCTCTGCTAAATAAGATCTCATCTGGCAGAGAGGGTCTTGCTATTCACAAGGTTGTCTCCCCTTCTCCCCTTCATCTTTGGCACAAGGTCCTAAGGTGGCCAACACTGCCAGCCACCCGGACCATTGGGTGTGGAACATACAGCTCAGTAGTAGCCTCATGGAGAGTGAGTACAAATAAGGGCTACCTTCAGCCTTAGTCCATCTCAAAACAGAAAACATGAACCACTGGTTTCAGAAGAGCCGAGTGACTTTAGAAAGTGGATTCACAGGTGACAGATTGAGCCTGTCCCCCTTGGTCCCTGAGTTACCACTGAGAGAAGAGCATTCATTTTAGGTATTTCATGAGCAAAAAGTGAACCTGTCTCCTGTTTTGGTCACCAGACATTTTTTAATTTGAAATGGCAGCGACCTCAGGTCAGTGGTCTCCAACTTGACCATGCATCAGACTTTCCTGGGAGGCCTGTGAAAGCACAGATGCCTGAGCCTACCCTCCAACTCCATGACTCAGGAGGTTTGGGGTAGGATCAAGAATGTGAGCTCCTAACAGTTCCCAGATGATGCTGATATTGCTGACCCAGAGACCACTTGGAGAATCGCTATCTTTAACCAACACAGTGGCAAGGCCTTGATTATTGCAGTGGAGGCTGGAAGACCATTATGAACTTGGAGAGGGTCTCCCTGGCATCTAGCACTGCCATGGCTGCTCTGAGCTCACTCTGTCCTGGGAGGGGAAGCCCAAGTAAACACACCACTGACAAATGGTGACAAGTGTCAAATGAGAAGAGTGTGAAATGGTCTGTGGAAACAGAACCAAGTGTTAACACAGAGGAGGTGGCACGCCTCTAGGCAGGTATGAGCAGGGCTTGAGTAGCAAGAACAAGGGTGGGAGTATGACCTTCAGGGCAATTTCAAGAACTAACATTACTCAGGCTGGACAGGGATGGGGTGCTTTGAAATGAGCTGACAGTGGATGGCTGAAGTCATGCTCAGGAGTCCGAAATTCAAGAGAGAAGCAGCAGGAAGCCCAGAAAGAATATCAAGAGAAGTGTGGGAAGGGAGGTGGAGCTGAGATGGGTCAGCGAGAGGCAGGGCAGAAGGGTGAGGGAGAAGCTGGGAGGATGTGGATGTTCCTCAGGCCCCTGCAGAACAGGGTGGGAGCGGGGCATTGTACATGCAAGCAACATGTGCAGAGAGCAGGCCCCATGGTTTCAGACTGAATAAGTGAGAAGACAGCAATGCTGAGATGGGGACACCAAGAAGAATGGCAGTTGGTTCAGTTTGGGGTATGAGGGTAGAAGGAGTATGGGATTTGCAGGTTCTCTGGGTTCCTGGGATATACTGGAACATTATCCATACCTGCTGTCTTCACTACTAGTTTATGCTAGGTGGCTCCCACTGGCCCCTACACATGAGCACACTTGATGGGTACCTTTGTCCTATAAGTTAGTCAATCCACTATACATTAATAGTTGAACCTTTCTGATCCTTGAAACAGTTGTCTTTGCCTAGGACACCATATCAAGACTCCTTGGAATGTCTGCTTCTATTTGTTTTAATTCAGTCACTATACTTTAGTTGAATATTTAATATAAGCTAGACAGTGTTCCAAAAGCCAGGTATATAAAATGATCATCCACCGTCCATTCATCCATCCATCCATCCATCCATCCATCCATCCATCCATCCATCCATCCATCCATCCATCCATCCATCCTTCATACAATTACTTAGAAAACTACACTTCTATTCTAAATGAGCTGGTCAAGAACTAACTCCTACAAGGAATGCTGGCTTAATTCTCACCATTTTCTCCGTCTTTGCTGGGATCTGGAATCCTCCTCTCTGTCCCCTCTATGAGTCTTAGGTTCCACCTGTCCACTTTCTGGCCAAACTTAGGATTCTTTCATCATCCATAGATGTCCTATTGGATGGCATATTCTGGAATGATGAAGACATTCTATATCCACAGTGCTCCATATGCTTACCACTAGGCACATGCAGTTCATGTAACTTGGAGACTGTACTTTTAAATTTTATCTAATTTTAATTAATTTAAGGTTGCATTTAAAGAGCCACATATGGCCAATAGCAGCCATATTGGACAGCACAGATCTATAGGAATGAATTCCTTGGATACAATTTCATCATACACCAGATGTTCCTCGTGCCTATGGCAAATTTGAGCAATTTTGCAATGCTGTCATAAAAGACAGTAAATATGAATGACTGGCAAGCATTCCTATCAGAACCATAAGGCTTAAATTCAAATCCTGCTTCTGACACTTGTGAAGTGACATTAGCAAGTCACACTCTTTCTGACCTTTGGTGTAGCCATAGGTACAACAAAGGCCAAAGCAGAAGTTATCTCACAGAATTGTAAGCATTAGATCATTTATTTGTACCTGCACAGCATTTAGAACAAAGGCTAGCATGTAAATGCCCAATCAGTGTCTTCATGTTACTATTTAATTATTTAATATTCACATAATATTGCAAAGAAGGGACTCTCTTACTGCCTGCTTCTATATTATAGGAGGATGCTGAAATGCAGATGGAAAGCAATCACTCCAGGAATGCAAAGGGACCTGGTATTTGAATGTGGTAGTTGGCTCTGCCTGGAGAATAACAGCTTCTTGGTACTTCCTCAGTCTTTGTTTCTTTAATTCTGCCCCTATCTCTATAAAAAAAAAAATCTCTTCATTAAACACTCATAAGAAATGAAGTAGGAAGGAGGTGTGGGTGCCTGGAATATGTGTAACATAGACCTGACATCATCTAGAGAGAGAGAAAAGATTTTACCTGGGAAAATGAAATCTCAGTTGGGATGGAAAGAATGAGTGCGAAGTAAACACACAATTGCACAGTAAGGATTACCACTACCATTTCATTTTACAGATGAGTAACATGGGCTCAGAGAAGGAAAGGATGGCCAAATTTGCACCAATTCAGTCTAACCAATACATGCAAAGGAGGTGATGATGCCCTCCTTACAAATCATAGGGATCTATATTCCTTGTGGTTGCTGAAGCAAATGATCACAAACAACTGAATATCTCAAAGCATAACAAATGAATCATACTATAGTTCTGGATGTGAAACTCTTGTTGGCAAGACTGTACTTCTGGAAGTCCTAGGTAAGAGTCCGTTCCCTTATTGTTTTCAGAATCTGAAGGCCATGTTCATTTTTTGGCGAGCAAATCTTCTACCCTCTACCTTAAAACCACTAGCACACAATCCCCCGCAACCCCCCCCCCCACACACACACACACATTGTCCCTTCCATTGCCATATTTCTATCTCTGACTCTGGGCCTTGCCTCCTTCTTAAAAGCACTAGTACAATTTCAATGGGCCCAGATCATTTACTATCGCCCCATCTCAAAATAGTTAACCATAGCTACCAAGTCCCTGTAAACATGTAAGGCAATTGTCATAGGTCCCCTTAGTCCACCAAGCACAGAGCTTGAAGGCCTTTGAGTGGCTGAGATCTCGGCCCGTCACAACTGCTGCTGAGATGTCCACATCAGTAATGTCACCTACTAGAGAAACACACAGATCCAGCATTTATACATCAGGGGGCCTTTGGCAGACATGTTATCCTGAGTGAGACATTTAGCCTTCCTGAACTTCACTGTGGGGTTTGTAAAATGAGAACAAAGTCCATTCCCCAGGTCCAAAGGAATATTTTAAAAATGGGTACATGTCAAGAACCCAGCAAAAGGTAGGGCTAGCTCCTTCCATCTGTCCTCTTGACCCCTCCTGCCTTCTATTCTTAGGACACACACATGCAGCCCCTCAATGGCTGCCATCATTATGCTTCTGGGACTGATGAGCTGTTCCTAATAGGATTTTTCCGGAGGGCTAAAAGGGGGATAGAAGAGCTTTGGCACCTCACTCTTCCTGCTGAGATTTTGACATAGACACAGATCTTAAGAGAATTAGGCAAAGAAGTAGAAATGCTCTGAATAAATGTCAATGCCCCTCACAAAATGTTACCTCCCAAGATCTCATTTTTTTCTGCCAGCAAATACTCTGAGATGTCAGAGTGTCTCTTCGAAGAGGCTCTGATCATGTCACCCGCCTTTTAACATCTTTTAAAGACTCCCTTGCTGCTGACAGGATGAAACAAGACTTCCTTTGTCTGGAACCTCAGATGGCCTGTCTCCTGATCTCCTGATTGCCCTTCAGTTTTGTCCTGCAACCTGCATGCTCCAATGTGGGGAAAATAAAAGACTTTCCCAAATCTGATATCCTCTTTGATAACTACTCCTTCTCAACCTGATACATGTGACAGGAGACTGAGTGAAGTTTCTTCAACTGTAAAATGGGTCATTGTAAGAACTAAATGAAACTACAGCTGGGTCAGCCCAAAAATGCTGCCAGGAAATAATAACTAGCAATGGGTACATTAAAAAACATCTACAGTGTGCCAGGTACTTGAAATGGGTCTCCTTTTTTAATTACAATAATAATCACAGTTGTTTCTCAGAGGTTGTAAACCACAGTTGGGTAAGAATGCTGCTTCATTTATCTTACATGTATATTCCTGAGTGCCTAGACTATTGTAGGTAGTTGAGACATAGTTACAGGAAGCAATATGGAAAAACAATTTAAAAAGGGACAACTGTTATACCAGGCACTGCTTGACTTCAGTAGAAAGCTTCTTTTGGAGATTCCAGAAAGCACTGTGCATCCTCACTGTGTCTTCCCATTACCACACTGTCGTCTCAATGTTTGATCTTACTAACAATGAGTTTGATCTTGTCACTTCTAATTGAGAATTCTTTAATCAGCCCCAGAATCACAAAGTCATCAGCCTGGGCACACTAGAACCTTGTGATCTAGCTCTATCAGTCTGTATCTCCATTACTGCATTTCCAGCAGCCCTCTCCTTGAAGTTCATGCTTGATCAGCACTAAACTTTTCACCACCCTCCAGACATCCCTAAGTCTTTCCCTAGACTGCGCCCCAAACATCTTTCTCCAGGGCTCAAATTTCCTTGCACCCTTACTCATTGCCTGCTACTTTTACTCTCACTTGAAATAGCATCTAAAAATACCTTGGTGTCAGTCCTCAATGTTTAGGAAGTAGGCTGTCCTAAGGAACTTTTAGAACTTTTCTCTAACCTGGTGCTTCTCAAACTTCACCATGTGTCCTGATTCCCTACAGGACTTTTAAAACATAGATACCTGCACCCCAGTCCAGACTCCAATTCAGTATGTCTGAGGTGGAACCTGAGAATCCACATTTCGAACAAGCTTCCAGCAATGTCGCTGCTGGTCCCTGACCATGCTTTAAGTCACACGGTCTTACTAATGAGTAAAATTATATTACCATTTTACAAAAGGAAAGGAAGTCAGGTGACTTGCCACAGGTTAAATTATTCAGAGATGAGGATCAAGTTTTGAAGCCCAGCCTCTGCAGCCACAGCCTAAGCTCTCTGTCTGAACAAGAGCAGGGACAGCAGCTGACATTCACTAACAGCTCTCTGCAGCAGCAGAGGGCACCCCACCAAACACTACACATTATCTCATGTAATCCTCATAATCTTCTGAGGTGAATTCTGTCACTTTCACATTATAAGTGATGGGGAAGCGGGCACAGAAAGGGTCACTTAGCCAAGGTCACAGAAGCAGTGTGTGTTAAGGTGGAGATCTGAGCCAAAGAGCAATGACAACATGTCCACCTATCAACAGCAGCCGCTGTCTAAAGGTGATGCTAGATCATCACTGTGTTCCTTGATTTGCATGAAAGTCTCCCAGCCAGATTGTGAGTACCTTTGAGGTCAGGGAAATTGTCTAATTTAACTCTGCATTCCAGTCACTGGCAAATGCAAGCAATTAGCAGCTACACAAATGTGTTTGATGAATGACTAATACACCAGACAGAGGGAGTAAATAAAGGACATGAAAACAAAGGCAGCTTAACTACTTGACACATCGGTGGCCCCTCCCTATACAAGGGCTGACTAGATCCACAGAACTCTCCATACAGAGGTTTCCAGAGGCTAGTTTGTCTTCCAATAAAGATAACCAACCAAAACTACAATGACAACACATTGTCTCCAGAAGTTGTGGGCTGGTGTTCAAAGGCAGCTCTGAGCCAGACAAAAGACTGCAGGTTTGGCAAAATGAGGCTCCCACCCTGAACTAAAAATGCTTCCCTTGTTTCCCTTTTAGCTAATTTCACTCCTTTCTGGGCCTACCAGGGGGGTCGGTCTAGCGGATGCTATTCAAACTAACAGCTGCAAAGGAGGGAAAAAAAAAGAGAGAAACTTTTCTGTTGCTTGTAATCAAGGGTAAAAATAAAAGAGGCACACTGAAAATTAAGGAAAATAAACAGTGATCAAGTCCTTTCTTTTCTCTTTGCCTCTGGAGTCCTGCTGTGTGTCCAACAATGGAAGAAGTACAGAACTGGGATGTGGGATTCCATGCCAGCCCCCCCCCCCTGCATCCAAGGACAGAAAGACGCCTACATAGAGCCAGAGTTATGGGGCTGGGGTGACACGATTCTGGCAGCCCCCTTCTCCCACGCAGAAGTGGGGGCTGTGGTTGCATAAAGCGAGAGGCTGGTGGAAAGATGACAAAAGTGGAGGACAACGTTCTGCCTGGCCCTTGAGTGTGAGATGGAGTCTGCACTCAGAGGGGGCCTTTCAGGCCTCCATCACACTGAGTTCTTAAGAGTGGGGGCTTGGATGGGGCTGGAGACTCTGTGACCTAGTTGTGGACAATAAGCTTCACTGGCCCCTTTGTCTCTTTTGTGACACTTTGTGTTACACTTAGGACTACACTCCATTGTGTGGGTCAGAGCCTTGGTCATGAACTCTCGGCTATGCTGACTGTAGCTCAAAAGGGTCAAAGTATGATACCAAACATGTGAAGCCAAGTATGTGCCTCCAGTGTCGACAAAGAAACAGCTAACATCATCAGTATTGCTCCTGGAGACAGTGGCAAAGCAGGGATCCTTCTCCTGCCCTCTGGTCTGGAAATACATATTGTACTGCCACCCAGGGTGCCCAGAGAGTAGATGGGCTTCTAGAATCACTGCTGAGCACCAGACCACGGAAAGGGAAGAGCTATGGTGGAGGTGGGAAATGCAGTGAGAAGTTGCCTCCAGAAAAGTTCGCCAATCACAGGGAACAAGCACAGAAAGCACTGAGACAGAGGTCTGTGAAGCTGATGGGAGCAAGTAGAAGGAAGAAGAGTATGGAAACTGGAGTTCACGTGATCAGGGTCTTGCTCCATTTTACCCAGAATAGGTGAAGGACAGAATAAAGAACTAGAAGAGGGGAGCAGAGTAGTTAATGGTACAGGGTTCCTTAGAGCCAGTGTTGGAGGGTGCTCAGGAATTCCTAGGAACTCTTAGGCTGTGAGTTCTGGCTGACCTGGTGATGGGTACCAGCTATCTGATAATATGGAGGCAGCTGTGCCCCTTTCCCTGTGTTGGGGTGTCAAGTACTTACTGGTCACAGCTTCATCCTTCCCTGGGGATCACTTTGCCTAGGCATATTTTTCTGGGGACAAAGGGGCAAAGCTGATGACTAGTTGTTGTAGAGCTATAGAGGCTAGTCCTCTAGTCTGCATTTAGGGCAACTCTGGGGGACCATACAGGGATCTCCTCCAGAACTGCCTGAGTCCACATCTTCTGTTGTAACCACAAGGCAACCAGCTTCTCCATCTGCCCAGACTTGTCGTCTTCCTTCCTTTACAAGGGCACATTGCAAGAACTTTCCTGAATAACCTTTGCATCCAACTCCTGCTCGTAGGTTTTGTCTCCAGAGACCCTAATCTAAGATAAGTTCTCTGTCTCAGTGCCTCCTACCACCTCCTTCAAGGAAACTTTGGGAGAGCTGACCAGCAGAGTTGATAGGAAGAAAGGGAAGATGAACAGGTGAAGCAGACACCTTTGGCTAATCCCCAGACTTAAGCATCTTCCATCCAGATTCCTCCAGGTTCTGGGAACCAGCTGACAGATTTCCATACTGGTTCTGATACCAGCCGTTCAGCACAGTTTAATTGCACCAAATTTTATTTGCGTCTTCGCTGGGGTTGTCACTTCATCCAATTAAGTGGAGGTTACAGAAGGATCCACTTGTCATTACAGCAATTCCTCCTTGTGCTAAATGCTCCCAGAATCTTAACTACCCAGCAGACATGATCAGAAAAGATGGCTCCAGTGAAAATGGCAGTATTTCTCTTTCATAGAGACAAACACAGGCAGGCCCCTGGGTCCAACATGTACTACCCATGTATAGCAGCTACATAAATTAGACAGGCCTAAAAAATCAGACTAGAGATGGGGATGGAAAGAGAATGCAGATGAGACTTACCAGCAGACCAGCATTGAAGGGAAGAAGGAAAGCACAGAGCTTGGGCAGTGTGGCGTGGAAAAATATCAACCTGAGACCCAGGAGATACAGGCTTAGTATCCTTTTCTTTCTGATGCTAGGGTTTCCAAGAAGACCTGTTTACTCCTCTTCATAGCCTTCAATATCCTGAGTGATATGACCTCTGACTATCTCACCAGACCAACTTCCACCATCTACCCATTCCATTCCAGCCACATTAGTTGCTTTCATCCCCTTTTCTACCTCTCACATTTCTTACCTGCTCTTTTCTTTCCCTAGAAAGGTCTTCCTACTTTCTATGTTACTGGCATCTTCTCATCTGCCAGGTCTTAGATATAAATAAATGTCACTTCTAGAAAGCCTCTCTTGTTCACTTAACAAAACAGGTCTCCTCACTATACGCTATTTGGTTTCAACCTGGCTGGCTCTAATCACAATTTATCGTTATATATTGGATTACTAATTCTATCCAGGTTCATCCCTCCCTGAAGAATGGCACTCTTCAAATGTGGTTACTTAAATTTCAATTTTAACTGATTTAAATGTACATTACTCTAGGACCATTTCAAGTGCTTGACAGTGATAGGTGGCTATTGTCACAGACAGTAGACAACACAGATACAGATCTCATCATCACAGGTAAAGTTCCATAGACAGTATCTACTTTATCAGAGTTTGATCAACTCCTGTATCCCTGGTGCCTGGGCAAATACTAGCCACTCAGTAAATATTTGGGTCAATGAATGAACAAACTAACAACAAATATTTTCAATAGACAGATGTTCAAAAGAGCTAAGAGGAAGGAATATCCCCAGCTGTCTGGGAAAGATGAAGAAGTCTTCATAGAGAAGGTGACATTTAAGCTCAGCTTTGAAGGATGACAGTGTGAGAAGGAGGTGATGGGGCATAGAGCAAAGAGAATGGCAAAGGTAAACACATTGAAGAATGAAAGATCATGCTGTTTAATGTTTAGGGATTTGGTAAGTTTCTTGGTGGTACTGTGGGTGGCAGAGTTGAGATTAAAATCAAGCTTCCTTTCCTTGAAAGTCTGATGCTCAGAGGCTTATGGCTAAGATACTCGCTTCAGGTTTCAGAATTTAAAAGTGGGTTGGTTGAGCATATCATGGAACAGCAAGAAAAGCACAGTGACTTTTAAAAATCATGGTTAAAAAAAAAGATGGAATAGAGATGTTCATAACTTAATAAGCTATAAAAGATCCCAATCGCCTTTTCTGGGTCTGCATCTTGCGGCATCTGTACTGACCACACACGCCGGTGCACATAGGAGGCCAAGTGCAGATCTCACGATGGACAGATAGGAAAGCTGACCTTAGGGGCAGGCTTCTCCTCATGCAAACTTGATGATGCAGCCTCAGGTGGAAGTATTCAATATGCCGGCACATGCCTACTTCCAAACAACTCCTTCCCCAGGTAGAAGGCTCAGCCACTGGTTCCTGATGATACGTGAGTCCTGATTTTGCTACAAAACAGGGTGACTCAGTCTCAAAAATCCAGGAGGGTTCAGAGAATCACAAGGGAGAGGACAAGACCAGTTCTTGGGCTCTGGGTCCCTTAGTAGGGGGAGGGGTCACACTCTTCTGCAAGATGGGCTCATTTATACAGGCAAACAGATCAGAATATGATCGGGGAGGGATTTCAAGTGCATGCCCGGTTCTTTGCTTTGCCTTATGGAGATAAAAGGGGAAAAAAGAAACAAAAGACTTAGAGGAGCTGGAATGAGCCCACAGAGCTGCTATCCATTAATCATCTCATCACCCACACTTGCTGGGGCCCTCCTGGATGCCAGCCCTGGGCCTTTGGCTGGGAAGATGCAGGTCGAGCTGTAGCTGGCTGGGGAGCTCATTAGCACCTTGCTGAAGCCAAGGGCTGCCTGCCTTCCAGAAGATATTTTGAACTCTTACTTCAGTTACTTCTCGCAATCAATAGAATATTTTTGCAGCTGCTCCATCCACCGCCCTCACAGCCATTGGAGGCTGCAGGGTTCTAAGAAGAATCATTTGGCTTATCAGCACACACACCTTTACTTCACAGGAAGCTGCACTCCACCTTTTGCATTGATTCTATGGGCTCCTAACACATCAAGTCCCAATCTAAAGAGACACACCTTCAAGTATGTGCTGGGAGTGGGAAGTTGGGCCTCAGCTGGGTGCTCAGCCAATGCATGCAGAAAGCTCTAATGACAGTAGGTGCCAGCTATTCAGAGACAGATCAGGAATCAGACCCTGAAGCTAAGTCTCCCACTCAGATTGAAGGTTGAGGAACATTGTGGTTGAGATACACTTCCCTTAGTGAGTCCTTTGCTGCTGAGATCAGGCTTCACCTGTCTTTCAATGGCCACCAGAGTCCAGGAGAATGATACCTCACCACCTGGTCAGGTAGGTCCCACATCTCTGGGACTGGGGTCTTTGGGGTTCCTCTGGAAAAATAAGTCTGGTGTAACTCTGCTGATTCTAGTTCTGCAGGGGCCAGTTCATCTCTGCAGCATACAGAACAGCTCTCAACTTCTTACAAGACCAGTGGGACTCTGAAAGATGGAGTCCTTCTTGCCCTTAGAGCATCTCTCTTCAAACTCTAAATATAGAGTCCACTGTAGGACTTTGTTCTTCAGGGTCCGCTGCCCATAGCCTGAACACTGGGCTGATGCTGCAGTTCCCATAGCTTGGGATTGCGGGATAGTACTTGGCAGGATCCTAGACAAAAAGGATACAGTGTAGCCCCATAAGCAAAATAAGGTGACACTATAAGTACAGCAAACTTTTCATAGGGTTTGCTCTGAGAATGACTCCTTAAACGTGTTGTATTAATCAGTTTTGCTGCAGTAACAAACATTCCCAAGTCTTAAAGATGTACACACACACTTAGTTCTTGTCCTCAGGTCTGTGGGTCAGTTATGACTTGACTCTAAATTGATTTACTTTGCTCCAAGTACCCCCTCATTCTGGAAATGGAGCTGAAGGAACAGCTGCTGCTACCTAAGGCAGGTTTCAAAGATGGACAAGATGGGGAGCAGAAACTATGGACCTTTTCTTAGAATGGGCATGAGTTCTTTCTGCCCACATTCTGTTGTTCAAATTAAGTCACCCTGCCAACTTCAAAATCAATGGGTCTCTATCAAAGTCAGCCAGGAAGTGTGTTCTGCCCCTGGGGGGAACAGGGAAAAGTGAACAGATGCAGAACAACACAATCTTGAGAGGCGCTTACCTTGGCACATAACAACCTCTAGAATACTAGGTTTCATCAACATTGGCACCATTACCTTTGAGAATAGTGGCATTCTGCTGCTGATCCACCAGAGCTCATATCAGGGGGAGGCAGAATGGGGGGGTGGCTGCTACCTGGGTGTGGCCCTGGAAAAGCTTATTCCCTCTTGCCTAGTTCAGATTGGTTCTAAGAACTGGGGTCACTGTAATTAGAAAAGAGATGATAAGACTACAGCAAGGCCAAGTCTCACCCTATAGCTGTCCCTGAAAGCAGCAAGAAAGGGAGAAGGTGGAAAATCATGAAATGTGAGCTGATGGCAGGAGCTGAACTTAAATTCAGTCCCCCAGACCTCCTGTCCTGGATTAAATCCCCACTCCACTCTCATGAGGAAGGAGAGCTTGTGAAACAGAATTGATTTTTTTCTACATATTATCCAAAAAAAAAAAAAACTTCTCAGTGTTTATTTTTATTTCTTTTAGGCTGAATCTTAACTCCAAAAATAGACCATCTTTTTTAGTAGCCCTGTCATTAGCAGTTGCTACAAACACTAAGTCCCCCACACGTTGAACTTCAAGAGCGACACTTGAAAAGAGCAATTAAAACACAAGTCTCCTGAGAGCCACAACGAGGGCAGCAGCTACAGTGCCAAGTGCCCTCAGTCCACCAGGGTGTGGCCAGGTGCCAGGTTCCCCCAGAGCTTCCTTTGTCTCCTAGGGTCCACGTTCACCCTGGTATTTGCTCCCCTGTGATCCTGAGCATATGCTGCTCCCAAGAGAAGTGGGATCGCTTATCTTACCACCTAGCTGGGTGTCCTTATTCAAGTCACCTAATTTCTCTGAGTGTCTGATTACTCACCTAGAAAAATGGGTTATTTGGGGCTTGTTCATCATTCTATACACATGAACAACTCCTACCCGAATTTATCCTGTATCCAGTGACCCTGGGAATAAAGAGATGAACAGGTCATGGCCCTTGTCTTGAAGTACTATGGGCTAGAAGGGATTCCCAATCAGTGGGTGAGGTCTGGAGGCACCTAATTTAACTTTTGATAGTAGCGAAAGTGACCAGGGGGGGTTCTCTGGAGGGCAAATTCTTGGGCTCATGGAGCCCAAGTCTCACTATGAAAATATCAACAAAATTCAGAAGCATATTCCAGGCAGGGGCTAGCATATGCAGGAGCACCGAGGCCAACCAAGTACAATGATATTGGCTGATCTGGGTGGTGTCTAACAGTCTGGAAAGAAAAAGAGATTTCTTTGCCCAACCTTCCAAAGAGGAGCAGGGCACTACTGAGGTCTGTCATTGGGGCACTTCTACAAACAACAACCACTAGCTATAAATATGCAAGCATGGGGACATAGGAGAGAAAGCACAGACCCCCTGCATGACCTCAGGGAGCCCAAGTCCCATGAATTTGCTGCTAGATCTGCAGCATAGGGAGGTCACCTGGCACAGCAAGGACAGTCAAGACAAAGCCAAAGGCTGGGAAGCAGTTGCATCAAAAGGTTATGTGAGGGCAATGGCAGCAGCCAACAGGAAAATCTGTCTGGCGTGGACCATGAAAGGAATTCCTGAGAGGGTGGTTGCCTCTTTTTTAGGCAAGAGAGGCTGCTGGAGGGAGGCAGGTGTGGTCCAGCAGAAGGACACAGAAAACATATGACAGAGAGTAAAGAAACCCTAAGAGATGGAAGAAGAGATCAAGAACCCATTCCTGTCCCAGCTGTATATCAGAATTTAGAGAGTAGGACAACAATACCCAGGCTTAACAAAGTCCTAAATGCAATGGTGCTAATTACTTGCTGTCCTTGATCAGAGGCTGCTCAAACAGGAGATGCTAATGTCACACATATGAACAGCTGCACTCCTGCACCCCAGGTACCAGACCTGGAGAGATATTGCCCACAACTCTATCAGCAAGGACTGGTGTCACTCCAAACATTAGTGCATAAGGTAGCATTAATAAGTAATAAAAAAGGAGAGATGGAGAGGGTGGGAGTTGGAGGACCTGAGAAGGAAGAGAGTACACAGACTGAGAGAGGGTGGAAACAGGGACAGAGAAGTCTCCTACCAGATGATATGACAAGCAGGGCAGAGGGAACCTGGGACCTGAAAGCATCAGAGAGGTGATGAGAGAAGGTGATAAGCAAGACTGGGTATAGGATGGGATGGGAGAGAGGATGACGACGGTGTGAGAGACAGGAAGCAAGAGGCCTGAATGCACAAAGAGAGGCCCTAGAATGAATGGACTCTGAGAGCACAGATGTACACGTCAAATGGCCTGGCACCAGCTCAAGATTCATAAAAACCAAACAATTAAAGTCCACCATCCCCTTGTTGCTTAAGCCTGGAGCCCAAGGTGCAGACTATAGCCCATTACCTAGGAATTAGCTTAAATTTTCATGTGGCTGACTCAGCCTCCTCTCCACCACAGAGAGTCCCCAAAGTGGGACATATGTTGGGAGCTCCCCTAGGACCCATCTGATTTGTCTTCCCAAGTCTCTCTTAAGGGAAGGACTTCTGTCCCTCACTGCATCTTCCTGGGCTGGGGGGGGGGGGGAAGGAGGAGCCCAGATTCCTCAGTCTACCCACTGGTTACTGACGTGTAAGCACAGAGCTCTGCAGGATCCTGTCACCTGCCCCTGGGCAGAACAGCTGGCCCAGCACTAAACTCTCAACCCAGGCAGGGCTGATGAGACTTCTTTCCTAAGACTGATGTACCGACACATAGAGAAGGACTTTTTCTTCTTGAGGTCGTTCAACTAGAAGGTGTGGATCTGGAGCTGCCAGTCTCCAACAGACCCCAAAGTTTCCCCCTCGGCATGTATGAGTATGATGATAAAGATGACAGGGAGAGAGAGCTCACCACTCCAGCCTTGGGATGTGACTCTGCATGGGGTAGCCCTGTGCCTGGGCATCCAAGGGGTTCATGTGTCCCTTAGGGACTTAGCTAGAGTTGGGGTACTGTCACTCACCATGGAGAAGGTCCAGCTGAGAAAGGCACCCCATCTCCATTCTAGAGCATCCCTTCTGAGCCTTCCTGACCTTGACTATGTCAGTGGCTTTGCAACTTTGACAGGACAGGAGTGAGGGCATGGGCATGGGCAGGGCAGTGGCTGTGGAGATCTCCAACTCAAGTATCAAGGGCAGAGGAAAGTGTCCACTCAGGCCCTGCTCCTGAGATGCAAAAGAAAGGCAAGACAGAGCTAGGCATCTGCCAGAGGGAATTCGTCCAAAGCCAGTGGGGGAATGACTGGCAAGTGGGGTTGGCAGAAACGAGCTGTGCAAACAGGTCCCAAGGCAACCGTCTGCTGCCAGACTGCTCTGCCTTAGAGCCTCCAAACAGGCAAGAGATGCCAAGCCAGGCCACGTGGCAGGAGACACCAGCCACTGAGGAGTTCCTGGTAGGGTGGCCAGAACACTAGCAAAGCAAGCACCCCCTCAGAGCCCATTTGAGGGCACATATACTCATCCCTTCCTTTGCCCTAAATGCTCAAAAGTCTGTTTACCACAAAAATGTGTGTGTGTTCACCACAAAATGAATGTGTGTGTGCATGCAAGTGTGTCATAGAAAAAATGAAGAAAAAATAAGGAAAAATAGACTGAATTATGAATGTGCACAGTGCAGAGGGTAGATGGATGAGAAGCAACACATGTGGTGAGCCATAGGGAGGGGAAACCAGAGTAAGTTAGAAGGGAACAGTTATGAGCTGCTGAGAATATGCCAAAATGTCTGTGCAAATATCAAAGAGAAGGGTCACTTCCATCGACTTCCTGGTTGCAGACAGAGTTGGGACTTGGGAGCTCATCTCATAGGCAGCCTCAGATCACACCTGTGGCATGAACTCTTATACAAAGACAGTGACTCCAGGATGGGCTTCTGGAAACAGAGCTGCACCCCCTGATCATACCATGGGCCAGCTGCTTGCCTGAATCCCAGCATCTACATAGGATAAAGGAGAAATGGTAGCAGGGGCAGAGGTGGGGTCCTCAAATACAAGAAATACAAGATGAAAATCACATCTACACTCTGCAAGCTTCTGGGTATGGGTCGAGGCCTGGGAGATGGGGATTCTGCAGTTTCTTTCATTGCTGATAATGCAGAAGTCAAGGGCTAAACTCAGTCGCCTAGAGTTCAGCAGAGACCTGCAGAGATATCTGGAAGTCAGCTTATTCTCGGGCTGGTCACTGAATGGTCTGCATCATGACAGCTACAGAAAGACGTGAAGGGCAAGAGGACAGAAAAGTCACAGACTAAGCACACGTACTGTGCCCAGTTCTGCAATGCACAGAGAGAGAAGGCATAGCCCTCAATGAGCTGATTCTCAGGATCAGCAGAAAGAACCTGAGCTGTGAGACAGACCCAGAAAAGGTCTCTCTGATTATAGCTAGACTCCCACAGAATGCTAGGAGGAAGCACACGTTGGCCTGACACTGTGGGGTCTGCCCACCACACCAGTGGCCGCCTTAGAATGAGCACTGGGACAGAAAGCCACGGATAGTAGAGCTGCTAGGAAAACCCAGACCCCATACACATGGGTTGAGTTAACCAAGGCCGGCTACTCCCTTCACAGCCCACAGAGGTTATGAGTGGGAGGGGATGGGACAGGCTCCATACATCTTTCAAGGACCCCTGAGGGGGTGCCTACCTTAGCAAGTGGTCTCAGTATCACAACAGGAGGGACTCAGATAGGGGGTTGCACAGAGATTTTGGAAAAGCCAGGCCTGGAAGGGTCCTGTATCACCCTGGTCCCACCTGACACACAAGATTGAGGGGCCTAAGTTTCCTGCCTACTGAAGAGGAAAAGCAAACGGTACAGAGAAGAGATTACACAGTCACAAGAGTCTTTGAATATGGCCGGTCCAAATGGAATAGGTCCCAGACTCTCACCCCTATACCTGGTTTCACTGTACGTAAGTGAAGGCAACCACATCATTCCATCCCTTTTACAGATGGAAAGACAGAGGTTCAGTCATTAAGGAAGAATCCAAGAGTCAGAAGTTGACCCAGCCTTTTCCAATTCAAGTGCAGCTCCTGGTCTCCCAGCCTAGCAGCCTCTGGTCTCCATACCTGGGGCCTCCCTGCCTCGCTTAGGAAGGGCACTCTCAACTACTTCATCTGATGCAGAAAATCACAGTCCTGTCTCACTGGGGGCCCAGCACTGCTCCACTCACGTATGTGGGAGATTAAAAGAGCAAACCACGGAGCACATTTTGCACTGATTAACTCAAACAGGAGACTTTCCTCGCCGAGAACAGATGATCGGCCGCTCTGCCAATAACTGCCTGCCCAGGCCGCCAGGCCCAGTTCCATCAGGAAGAAGTGGTTCCATTTACTGGGCTGTAAGTGAGTCACATCTGCCTCTGGATACACATAAGAAGCAACATGCTCACCACTCTGATTAATAATGAAAAGTTGATGCGCGCACATTTCATTTTAAAACGAAGAGGCCAAATCACAGCCTATGTCTACAGGAAATCATGAAAAGGAGGAGGACCATATGCACTAAACACACACACACACACACACACACACACACGTCTGTTAGACATTAAAGATGTTCTAAGAACCCCTCATTCGCTGGACCTTTTATTTTTCATGCTAGTTTAGGAAAGCATTTATTGTTAAGGGAGGGAAAAGTTTGAGGCCCAACTGTTTAACACAGCCCTCTCTTTTAACAAATAGGGGAGATGAGCCCAGATGAATGGCCATTCTAATCTAATTAGCAGCCACATAGAGGCTGCCAGACCTCTAAGGTTCAGAACTGGTCCTGAGTCCTCAGATTAGGATGACAGCACAGCCTGGCTGGGATGTGAGTGTGGAGCTTATAAACAGTGCAATCTAAACACAGAGAACCCCAGCAAGTACAGCAGGAAGCCACTGCCTCGCCCAAATTGCTATCTCGTTCTCTTTTGACATATCTCCTAATTGTTAATTTTTTTTTATGTTTGAATGTGTTGTCCTGATTTCCTCATGCAGATAATTCCTAAGTGATCAGTGGTATTTTCTTTTGAAATGCAAAATGCTTTACTCTTTCCCCCATACTACCCAGTTTCAGCTGAAGTCACTGTACTCCATTGTAGGTAAACTGACTTGGGGTAAAAGGTGGCAGGCTAGGGAGCCTAGGTAGGAAGACAGCTCCCATGGCCAGCACTAGTTGTTCACTTGGATATCCAAACTCATGTACCAGGTCCTCCTTGGACCACAGCCCCAACCCACACCCTGGCCAACCATTCTATATTCATACTTCTTCATATATATAGCCCATGGCCTAAATCCTGATGTGGTATCATCACTCCTGGGACTCATAATGTGAGACCCACATTTCCAGATTGAACTTCCAAGTTGCCCTATCTCATCAGACCCAACCGGAGCTCCCACAGTTCCTGAGTTTCATGGGCCATGTCTAGGCCACCCCAACCCCTTTCCTTAACACAATTCTTGCCATCACATGATCTTTTAGAGTTTGTAGACTATCAATACAAGGCCTAGAGTTTGTAGATTATCAATATATAAGGCCTACGATTTTAAAAACAATAGACTGACCCCACCCCAAGATAATTGTTCAGCTTTTAGACTTTCTAGAACTTGGAGTTTTGGATCTAATATGAGTGGATAAAGGAAGGAGCACCTACCCTTCTTGTTTGAGGTAAGATGGAAAGTTTGGGTTCAAGGAACTCAGCATGGGAGGTTGCTAATGGCTTTTGGATCCAGCTAGTATGAGTATCAGTTAGTTGGTATAACATTTAAACCCCAAAGTATAATAGCGTGACACCATAAGTATTATTGCTTAAATAATAGGACTGCAGAGCAGTCAATTTTCTTTCACAAGGTGATTCAGGGAACTAGGATTGCTTAGTATTTTGATTCAATCATTTTGACTCAATCATTTGGCTTCTAGTCTTTCTGCATCAACCAAAGAGGGAATAGAGAATCTGGAGAGTGATGAGCTATTTCTAAACATGCAGGCCCTGAAAGTTCATGAAGCAATTATGGACACCTTCCTCTGACTGGAGAAAATCCATGGTCCTAACTAGAACAAGGCAGGCTGGGACATGTAGTCCTTGCTCTTGAATCACAACTCCATGCAGCAGAAGGGGAGGCTCATGTGTCTGACAGACTCTCAGTAGCTTCACTGACCTGGAAGTTAGTGGGAGCTTCTCACCATCCCAGCACTGAGTCATTAGTATGCATTTTCTGCATTCTCGTGGGAAATTAGTCAGAAAATGGGAGAAGGGAGCCCAAAGCACAAGTTAGAGAGTAAACCAGAAGTCAATTTTCCAGACAGACTAGGCTCAGAGAAGCAAATCACCTTCTCACAGCCACATTACTAGCTCTGCCTTCTTCTACCCACATCTCATGCCCTACTGGCTAGAAGTCATGAGATCACAGATGAGCACCAGAGTATCAGGAATAAAGAATTCTACCTATGCAGAGGGGTCTGTGTCATCGTTACTCAGTCTTTGGAGACGCTGCTTCTCTGTTATGGAGCTGTTCTAAGCACACAGGAAGCTTGCAGCATCTTTGGTTTCCATTAATAGGTCCACATGCTTTCCTCCTCCCATCGGTGAATATTAAACATACCTCCCAACATTGCTAAAAAAGTACCAAAGAGGACAAAATCACCTTCCGTTGAGGACCACTGGGCAGAAGTTGTGACATTTCAGAGGGGACAGAAGCAATAACCTGAGCATTCTTCCAAATCTGGAGCCCACCGCAGCTTAACTAAGTTTAACTAGGCCTGAAACTTAGGTTCTTGGAAGCAATATATCTAGATCTACATCTGCTACAGAGCAGAGCTTAAGGAAAATTAGCATGAGGAAGGTCAAGAAGGAATCTCAATTAGAATGGGAAAAGGTCAGTCCATGGGCAATATGCTGGGCAATCAGATTTCAGCATCCTCACCTGAAATGTACAAGCAGGTGTAAACTCCACAGAAACTCAAGTGAAATATTCAACGCAGTGGCTGGCATGCAGTTAATGGTCCACAAATGTTAGCTAACTACAGACCTTGCAGCTCATTCCATACCCCAGATAATTCTTCCATTTGAACACAGGAGGGTAATGTTCCAAGTGAATGAGGATTTAATGCAATTGCCGTTTGATTTAATTTCCAAATGCCTTAAAAGTGTTAATGCAACACATCAGCATGCAGCTGATGAAGTAGTCAAAATAATTCAAGGCAACCAATACTTGTCAGGTTTTATTTATCCACATTTACGCTTTTTTAAAAATAAGCTGGTCTTTGTGCCCATATAGAATACAATATACATAGATATCTTCTGTTTGCCTCCCCCCACTCACATATGCTCAAATAAAGTTACCCACTTTCTTCCCATCTGTCATTTTTCTCTTCCCATGAAAAGCTAAGAGATGCTCCCCAAGAGTGAGGGAGTCAGGGGCTCAGCCTGGGCAGCTGGTAAATGTTGGGATGATGACGATGGATAGAGACAAGCGTAAACACAGGAACAGCACTTGTTTGCAAAGGATTAACACATCCATGACCTCTCCCCCAAATTGAGGGGAGCTGGCACTCTTATTCCTTTTCATAATTAGGGAGTCACGCCATGACGATTCTAATTCACGTAGTTAGTGGAGGGCAGGACCAAGACTTGAACCCCACTTCTCTGATTTACCACCTCTTCATGGTTGCATGGCTGCAAAATTAAGAACCCAAGCATCGAAATAGGTTCCTACAGAGGACAAAGCCTGCAGAGACAATGGAGATGCCGAAATTTGCCTAAAATCATTTCTTTCAGGAAAGCCACAGTCAGGCACGAAGCAAGGGGAGGAGGTAGGTCATGGCTGATGTGGAAAGGACATACCCGAGGACACAGGTTGAAGCAGGTGTTCTGGGAGAGAGAGGGGCTCGCTCTGAGGTCAGCCTTTCCAAAGAAAGCCCCAGACAGTTTTCAAGAGGCCGTCACCACAGCCACATGGCAGACATGATCTGCTTAGGCAGATCAACTGAGCCCCTGAAACTGCAACCAAAGCAGGACCAAGAAAGGTCGTAGGAGGAACACAGGGAATTGTGAACAGTACAGTTTCTATATGTAGGAAGAAAAGAAAAATAATATTTAAGGGACCAGAGTAAAAGAGGTACCACCCCCCACCCCCCACCAGGAGGCAGAGCTCATACAAGGAACCTCTCAGAAGAGGAAGGCTGAGGAGCTGGAGATGCACCCTAGGCACAAGGCAGGTGGCTAGATGGAGTTGGAAGACTGATTTAAAAATTGCCACCAGCAACACATTCTTTTCTGAGTTAGACATTTTCATCCCATATCTCATATCTTGGGCTGATATGGGCTAAGCTCAAACACCTTGGGTTAAGCTCCTTGGGCTAAGCTCAAACACCTTGAAATGCAAACCAATAGAAAGGCCAGACATGGGCAAGAAGACAAGCTGGTACACAGTGGCAAGCACCAGCCTCTAACGGGGGGAGGGAGGGTTGAGGACCTGGCTTGCCAATTGAGTGGAACCTCAATTACAGAGCAATCTAACACGCATGCAGGTACATTATCGCAACCTGATAAACAACTCTTCAGAATTAAGTACCTGCAATTTGCTTTCATTTTGGTTGGTGAGTGGTCCCGAGAATTTGATCTCACTTGCCTTCAAATTGTGGCGTGGCTTCTCAAGTTGAAGCTCGTAGTCCCCAGACAGTGAGGAAGACTTGAGCCAGCCATGAAAACGCCATGTGGAGGGAGAAGACCCAGCCTGGGCCTGCACCACCTTGCCCCAGCAAGCACCTGGCAGGGATGCCATCTGAGGGGCCTCCAGTTTCTGACACCCTTGGATACCCAAATACGCTGTGATCTCCCAACCCCAGCATGGAGGTCTGGTGAATGGTGGGGAGGTGGGGGGCATGTGGCTGGTGGCTAAACCCAAAATATGCTTCTTTTGGCCCCAGATTCCTGGCTCATCAGTAGATGCAGCAGAGGAGGGGAAGGTCTGACCTAACACAGACCCCAAGATCCAGGTGTCCCAAGTCACATGTCTCTCATCTCCTTACGCTCAGCACATGGCCAGCAGAGAGCACCAAGAGCAAAGGAATGATTTCTCCCAGTCCACGTGGGACCTAGGTCAAGAGCTCCCAACCAGCTTTTCATGTCAAGTTAACAAACACATACATGGCGGCAGACAAGGCACAGTGCCAAAAGATCCTGCCCCCATGATCTCACTTAATCCTCACAAACACATGACCCCCCTCCCCAGAGGCTGGTGGGCCCTACATTCCCACTTGCAGCTGAGCTGGCAGAAGCTGTGAGGTGCTGATGTTCAAGGTCACAGAGCTGGGACCAGGTAGGTCATGGCTCCAAAATTGGGAGTCCCAGCTCTAGAGATCTGGCCCACTGCTCAGAAATGGAGGAAACTGAAGCAGCACCCAGCTAGTCCGGGGGTTCTCTTCCTATGATGCCCAATGCCCCTACCGCTCAATTCATGCCAACTGTGATGCACCAGGAAGGGGAGGTCTGGGGAACAGCCAAGCCTCTAGGAAAGCACTTAGCCTTTGAGAAATACTTTTATTCTGTTCCCTGCCCTCCCTGAAAGAAAGATTAAGATTTTTCCCTCACTTATTTTCTTGTAAGTGTCAATGCTTCACTCTGGAAGAGCCGAGCATCTTCACTCAGGCGCAGCAAAGGGCACAAAGACGTCTCAAATCATTCTTCCAAGATGACTTCCCTAAGCACCCTGGAGGGGCTCCCGGTCACAGCTGCAGGGGACAGGCTTCCTGTGGCCTCTGGTCACTGCTCATCTGGATGCTTCTGCCTCCCCTTTTCTTGCTTGGTGTGTGTACCACTAGCTCTCTAGGAGTATGTGTGTGTGTATGTGCTTGCATGTGCATGTGAGCGTGTGTAAGGATTAAATCCATTTCTCCGGAGAGGAGGTGGTTCATGCTTGGAAGGGGAAGAAGGAGGAGTTAAAAGATCAAGTTAAGCACAAGCCCAGGGATCCTTGTCATGAGCTTGCCTGCTATGTGGGCCCTTTCAGCTTCATCCAGAACATTATGACTCCAGACACCCACAAGGCCACCATCCTCAGGCCCTCCTGGTGTGGCTAAAACAGCTCTAGGCCAGACTGGAGCCCAGGTCGACCCCAAGGACCCCTATCTGTTTCTCACCCTGGTGGCAGCTGTTCTCCAGCTTAAAATGAATTCAAAACAAAGATGCAGAGCTGCCACAAGGACAGTATGAGAGCACCTATGTGGGGGACTTCTACATTCAAGGGAACCAGCTCCTAGCTTAACACCAAATATATGCAAATAAGAAATCTGGGAAGGTAGGATGCCGACATAGTGATAGCCCCTACAGGATGTCTTCAAGGCATCATAAAATGGGTCAGAGAGTTGGAGGACCAATCTACCAGTGCCCACTGCAAAGTAGGACACTGAAGGACCAGCCAGCACATCCCTTTTGGTGGGTGGGAGAGGCCAGGGCTGCAGGGGATTCAGGAAGGCAGAGGCTCCTGCGGCCCATTCACATACTGGCCAGGGCGCTGCTCCCTCCAGGCGGGAGCCTGGCCTAGGAGACACAGACAACACAGGCCAAATTCCAGGCCCAGGGGACCCTGGTGACCCCAGCAAATAGAGGAAATGATGTTTCACTAAGGATATCACATCCTCTGTCCCAAAGGCCTCTGGACTGGGCTTACCATTCCTCCCCCATAACTGGAGACAAGGATACTGCCACAGGATACTGGTTCCACGTGTCAGTGTGAAAAGCCCAAGTGCCAAGTTCATGGTCAAAGCCATTGTCTACTGTCTCATTGCTAACTCCAGGTTCTCAGAGGTGCTGGCAAGACCTTGAGAAAGCAGAAGAAATGCAGTGCATTCTCTCCTGGGCCCACATAAAATTGACATAAAATTGGCCTTTAGAGGGTTCTGGAAACAGATGGGGATTGCATATGCACTGAATCACTGAGAGGCCTGCAAAGAACACTTTGTCACACAAACCAATCTTACGGCACCAAAAAAAGCAAAGCTATGAGCCTAATGCCATCAGAATGATGGTTTCTTTTATATATTACTGGCCCTTGATGTAAACTATTTTAAATGACTTTCCCCCATTAACTGGTTTGTTTGTGACTGTCTAATTTGTTGATCTTCAGATTAAGTGTTCTTGGCATTATGGGATTGAAGCATATTCCTGCTGAGGCTAATAATTCCTTCATCCATAGATCAGCCAACAAAGACTTTGAGGTCCAGTCTCATGAAATTACTGTGTGGGTCAAGGAAGCTAAATCTTGGCCCCTCAGGATGGTACATACTTGGCACATGTGCCAGGCTCTCTTCTTGGTGCTGGAGAACTGACTGAACTGTGAACCATAATGATGTCCTTTCACACAGAACCAAATCCTAAAGGGGGGCAGAGGAAAAGTACCAAGGAAACAAACAAAGGGAAAACAGAAGTTTGCAATGGGATGAGCACTCTGCAGAGAAAGAGACAAGGTGATGGAGAACAGGTAGACACCAGAGTCGAGGCCATGGCAAGGGAGGCAGAGAGACCCTCTTAGAGGAGAAGTGGAATCGCAGCACTGGAGATGAAAGAAAGGATAAATCATCAGTCGGTGAGTCATGGGACAGCCCAGGAGAGAGAATCTCAGCTGGTATCCCTGGGCTGCCCTCGGTCAGGTGACCAGTTTCATGAGGAGGTCATAAATAGTGGACAGGAATTCACCCCAGCGAAACATTGACTAGTCATGGTTCCAGGTGTTGTTGACCCATATTTCTAACTTCAAAAACATCGTTTATCACTTTACAGCTGGCTTAAGATGAGCAGCCTCATTATTTCATCGACTAAATTATGCTATATTAAAATTTTAATCGGAGAACATAACGCTGGAAAATGAGTACATTCATACACCACTGTTGCCAGTGTAAACTGTCAAACTGGTTTTTATTTTTTGTTTGCAAACGCAATATTGCAACACAAAGAAAAATCCATAGAGATGCTCATATTCTTTAACCTACCAACTCTCCCCCTAGGGAATTTATCTGAGGAAATAATCTGGTTCCAAGGAATAAGAATGTTCTCTTCCTAAGAACTCCATAGAGGTGTTAATTGTTGCAAGCACAAAGGAAAGAGCAAGCAAAACAAAAACACCTGGAATTGCCTAAATGACTACAAATAGGGAGATTCTAACACACAGGCTAATTCACTTGATGAAATAGTATACAACTACCAGCATTCTTTTTTTTTTTTTTTTTTTTTTGAGACTAGGTCTAGCTGTTTTTGCCCGTGGAACTGCAGGCTCTCATTGTCCGGGGTACCACAGACTCAAGCAATCCCCAGCCTCAGCTTCCCAGGTAGCTGGGATTACAGGCACGCGCCACCACGCCCAGCTATTTTTTTGGAACTAGGTCTCACTATGGGCCCCAGGTGACACTCAAACTGCGATCCCTGGCCCTAGCCGCTTCATAGGCTGAAGCTTACAGGCACGAGCCACACACCAGCATTCTAACGAAGATGATAGAGCTGTTTGGAAATGAATAGAATACCCAGCTCCTTGAAGAAAGCAGTTAAGGAAGCGATACGCACATTTTTACACAAAACATGTCAAAAGGTCACAAGGTAAGCGGGAACAGGGTGCAAAAACTGAAAGAACTGAATCAAGGCAAGTGGGGTGGGGACCACTGATATTAAAAGACCTTCCAACACATGGTCGTTGTGTTGGAAGGTCAAAAAAAAAGAAACTGGCTTGGAACAAGTATCCACAATCACTGCAAGACACCAACCACAAGAAACAAGGGCATAGGTGCATTCTAACTTTACAGGTGAAATAAAGGCAAATACAGAGATATGGACATGTGTTCTGTCCAAGAAGCACTCACATCTGGATCCTGTTCCTGCAAGGACTTGCTGCAAAAAACTATATCGTATGACTTTGCAACTACCCCTCCTTTCTCCCTTTCTGTTGGAGGAAGGGGATTAGAAATTGTATCTCCTGGTACAGAATGGGCCGTGGGACAGAAGACTTGAAAAGGGCCTCTAACTCCGTCCGCCCAGGTGTCCCCTCAAAATCAACCCCGGGAGCAAAGGGGGACCTGTCGCTCACCTTTCACGATCAGCTCCGCGTAGTTGGACACACCCGAGCCGCCGTCCGAGCGGATCACGCAGCGGTACTTGCTGACGCTCCGCTGCGCCGTGTCCGCCACACTGACCGTGGCCGAGAAGCGCCTGTGGTTGACCACGCGGGTGACCATGAGGGCCGTGTCCCTGCCATTCCATTGCTGCAGGATAGAGGAAGGGAGAAGTCATACCAGCCTGTGCTCCGGAGTGCCCCCTGCAGGGGGCGCCTCTCTCCTCCCACACTCCCTGAGTCCAGGGGCTTCCTCATTAGAAGGGGTTTTCCTGGCTGGCTTTGCAGAACTGACTCAAGGATTTTGCCAGTGAGCTGGTGAAGATAGCAATGTGTGGTAGACAGAGAGAGGACAAAAGCTTTGCTAAACACCTGGCTCCTGGCGCATCTGCCCTTGGAGCCAGGGCTTCAGCTCTGTCCTCCCTGCTGGTTCCTTCATCTTTTAAGCAGAACCCATGGGACTCTTCCCCTGCAGTGAGCGAAAACACAGGCCATGAAGTGGTGATCACAGCCCAGCCCCATGCTCCAATCTCTGCTGCTCCCTCAAACAGCAACTCAGTCCCCTGATGGGGGAGGGGAAGGGGGTACAGGGGAAGGAGGAGGAGAGAGGGAAGAGATAGAGGAAGGGGGAGGGGGAAGGGTCAGGAAGGGGAGGGGGAGGAGTCTTTTCAGGACCTTTCCTCCTTGGCAGAGCGCTTTCCTCTGCCAGGACCTTTTTGTCTCACTGGGGATACTTGCTCTCTTTTGAAAACTCAGGTTTTCTTCATCACCAGCTGCCATAATGCCATCTCACCTTCTGGAGGCAATCGACTTTTTCTGTATGGTGCCAAAGCCCTGTGCGTTTTTGCCTATACTGTGAGTTCCCGGAGAGCAACTGAGTTTGCCCCTGGACTGCAGGGGTTTGAACTGTGTGGGTTCCCTTATACCCAGGCTTCTTCTATCCGTAGGCTCCGCATTCACAGGTTCAACCCAGGTTAGCTGAAACCCACCACTATGGGAGGTTGATGATAAAGGACTTGATGCTGGGCTGTGGGGTGGGGGGTGTGCTGAAAGAGATCCCCCGAAGAAACCAGGGTGACAGCTAAGTAATAGGGAGTCAAAGGTCACACGCTGGGTTTTGACTCCATGGAGTGCAGGTGCCCCTCACCCCTGCCTTGTTCAAGCGTGCCCTATACTTGAACTGAGCCATCTGCGGAGCTCTCCAGAACCATAGCTCACTGCAACCATGGCTGTGTTTATGTCCTGAACCTTAAGTGTGATCTGCTGAGTTTGACAGACCCTTTCCCATCAGGAGCAATGGAGACAGGAGAGGCACAAGCGTGAGGACACAGTTCCAGTGAATATTTATTAAGCACCAAAGACGTGCCAGACGCTGAATCTCCTTTCCATCCTCACAGCCTTGCCGGAGGTGTGTATCACTGCTGCTCTTGTTAGAAGGAACCAAATGTCAACAAGGTGAAATAAATAGGAGGCACAAATAAGTTCCCCACCAGGGTTTTCAACTTCAAATCAAGCATTCTTTCCACTGAGACCTCATCTACCCCTACTGACTGCCTTAATTTCAGTGTTTCCCCCCAAACTAAAACTTGAGTATCTTAATTATCTGCCAGAATGTAGGGAAGCCTCGTGATGGATGAGTGTCCCTCGAGAGGTCATCTTCATCACTTCCTTCACAAAGTAAACAACTCCACCCAGTGTATGACATGCTTTCATCCACAGCATCTTCCACCATCCCTTTGGGGTGGGGTGGGGGATTCAAGACTGGAATAGGAGAGGGTGGGGCACCTTGTCCTGATTTCATCCACAGCATCTTCCACCATCCTTCTGGGGTGGGGTGGGGGATTCAAGACTGGGACAGGAGGGGGGGGGGCACCTTGTCCTGATTTCATCCACAGCATCTTCCACCATCCTTTTGGGGTGGGGTGGGGGATTCATGACTGGGACAGGAGAGGGGGTCCACCACCTTGCCCTGCACACCTAAGCCAGTGAGATGGGGGCGCAAGGGAGGGCTGTGAGCAGGAAGCCAAGAAACACAGGAGGCCAAGACCCCCAGCAGCCTTGCCCAGATTGTACAGGGAGAGAGTGGGGATGGTTTTCCTCCTTTCAATTTTTTATTTTTTGGCATTCTCTCGACCTCCTGCTTCAAATGTGTGTAGCTTTTATAGTTAAAAACAACTGGTATTCTTCAAAGCCATGGCAGCATGAGAGACAACCGTAACCCCCTCCCACTCCAGAAACTAGCATCATACCAGACAAAAGGCAACAGAAGCACGTGGAAGGAGGACGAACAGCCTTTAGGACTGAAACTGCCAACCCCTAGCTCCTATAGTCATACATTTTTGCAAAATATGGTACAACCTGACCAGACAATGAGAATCGACCACGGACAAACAATTCCCTTCCCCAAAACAGTGCACGGAGGAAAATGCTGGTAAACACAAGGAAGGTGACCTGGTTTGAAGAAGAGTTGCCTCAAGTACCCAGGAGAGCCTCTCAGGGCTGGGGTTGCCTGGAGAGTTCATTCCCCCACAGCTGAGCAAGGGCTCTCAGTGCCATGGTGGTGGTGGATGAGCCATTCACTTCTTGGAGCCCAGTTTCCTCACACACACACACACTGGACTTAACTTTGTGGATACCCACTTTGTGGGTGACTGTGACTAATAAATAGGATGGCATGTGACACAATGCATAAAAGTGGATCCGGGAGTGAGTAGAGTGCTTCATAGTCTTGAAAAGTGAGGTGAGCAGGTTAATGCCACCTCCCCCAAGACACGCACAACCCAATTTCAAGAATCTGTGATTCTGCTGTCTTGAGTACAAGAGAGATTGTGCAGAACTGACTGAGTTAAAGATCTTGAGATGGATGCTTCTCCCGGACACCCAGGTAGGCCCAGCTCACCCCAAAGATCCTGACGTGGAGGAGAGGAAGGTGGGTGGGTCAGAGAAGAATTGTGGCGATGGATACCACCTGACGGACAGCTGAGAGCTGGGGGACAGTGCTGAGCTGAGGAAGGCCGGAGGCCTCCAGAAGCCAGAGATAGTAAGTGGAAAGATTTTGCCCTGGAGGAAGGAAAACAGTCCAGCTTCCATCTTGATGTTAGCTCAAGCAGACCTATTTCCAACCTGCGACAGCTGCAAATATATGGTCACTAACCCACTTGACTCGTGGGACTTGTTACACAGCAAGGAGAAATGAATGTAAAGAAGCAAAAGGTGGGTGAAGTGCAAAATACTCCCTTCTCGCAATTAGTCCAACTTTTGTTTCACTCTCATTTCCAATATTATGTACTTTTCCTCTTAAGGAAGTCAGATCCCAGCAAAACTAGAGGAATAAGTTCCTCTGCCTCAACAAGTCACATTTAGCTCCTGAGCCACCAGCTTTTTTCCATGGAAAGATAGGAAATTGCAGGTTGTCTTATAAAGTCTCTGGAAAATAGGTCTTTTGATAATCAGACTTGTCATACTGGGAGCAGGCAACAGCAGGCCAGGCACGAGCGGGAGGGCCCAAGGCCATGATAGGAAATCATGTCATGATGGATGGGGGGCAAGGAGAGATGGAGGTGAAGGCTGGAAGACTGCCTGTGTGGGAGCAGCAGGTTCATGTGTGAGAAGCACAAGACCCAGCCAGAGTCTCCGAGAGAGGCAGACAAGAAAATGCAAGAGGAGAAAACAAGAAGAGGTTTCATTTGCAGGAAAGGGCCAGAAATTCACATGCACAGGCCACAGGCGAGGTGCCCATGGATCCAGCGAGGGGTGGGCAGGCAGGAGGAGCCTAAAATGGACAAGAGCCCAGAGGCTGGGCAGCGGAGCCCATCTCCCAGCCTGGATGCCAAGTGCCTTGTAACGCCCAGGTATGCAAATGCTTGCATGCTCAGAGGGAAGAGAATGGTGGGGCGGGGAGATCAGGCCTAAGAGGAACCAGCATGCCACACATGGCCCCTTTGAATGATTCTTCATCAGATTCACAAGTTGATCCTTTTCTGGCCCCTGTATAGTTTTCAGACATAGGCCCATCATGTCTCTGAAATTCCAGGGCATACTTCCTTCCTTCGTGTGTCAGTGTCCCAAAACCTGGCTCTGTTGTTCTACAGTGGCACCATCTCCTGGCCCTGCTGACTTTAAGAATCCAGTGACTCAGTTTCCCCATGAGAAATGACACTGATGTTGGCTGGTTCCCTGAAGCAGAGTCCGAGACACAGAGACTCATGAGGGACCCTCAGGAGACAGCAGGTGAAGGAGGGAGCCCAGTTTCAGGCTAACCAGGAGGCGCCAGAGCAAGAAAAGGTCACGAGCTGATCCCACCTTCAGGCATGGAGTCAGTCCATGTACCCTGAGTCATGTCCTAGCAGGTGGGGGAGAAGAACCAGGTCCCATTTGACCGAGAGCAGTTCTTGGGGGCAGGGAGAACTATGAGCCATTAGCAGCCAAGGCCACTGGCTCATAAAGGACATGATCAAGGTCACTGAGAGCAACCGTTCTACCCACCATTCTTCTTCTCTGCCTCCTTCAGTGGGGCACCATCCCCAGGCTCTTCTGAACATATCAAGCCACAGTCTAGAGACTTGCTGGCCCTTTACTCTTGAAGCTGCTTTAAAATGCATTTATGGGGCTGGAAACCAATGTGTAGAACCCAGACAACACGGGGGTATTCCAGTCCCTTGTCACAGGGCACTTTTCCTCTGAAAAGTCAGTCTATCCACATGAATGACAAGTCTATAACTGAATGAGTTTGAGAAATATTTTATCCAACTTAAAGGGATTTGTTTGAGCATTTAAGTAAAAGTTGCATT
Source organism: Uropsilus gracilis (assembly GCA_004024945.1). NCBI lineage: Eukaryota > Metazoa > Chordata > Mammalia > Eulipotyphla > Talpidae > Uropsilus > Uropsilus gracilis. Next base: position 14,096 of record PVHY01003088.1, on the reverse strand, counting down.
AATGTTTGGAGTGCTTAGTTTGTGCTAGGCACATTGCTAATTGGCTTATAAGATAGTATTCACCTAATCCTCTTAAAATCCCCAATATTGCTCAATACTTCGCTGGACCAGCCGCATCAGCTCACCTGAGAACTTATCAGAAATGTAAATTTTAAAGAGAAATCTAGGGCTGATACCCATGCATGAATGCTGTTTGTTGGGGTTGGTAGTCTGTGTTTTTCCCTTCTCCTATTCTATTATTAATCACCGTGGAAATGTGCTCATTACTTAACAAAACAGAAAATGAGAGTGTGGAGTGTGGAAGGTATAATTTCTGCCCAGAAGAATTTACAGGTTGGGTTAAGATTTCAACAAAATAGCAAAGGAGTGAAATGGAAGGCATATTTCATGAAGGGAAACAGAGTGGAGAGGGAATAAGCAATGTTCTCAGAATGCTTAACAGCAGTGGTTTCCAAAGTGTGGTCCCTATGCCCATTGCATTCATCCCCTTGGAACTTGTTAAAATGCATATTCTTGGGCCCTTTCCCAGACCTAGGAACCTAGCAATGTTAGGAATGAAGCCAGACCCTTCAACGTGACTCCAACACATGGAAAAGCAAGAGATGGGTCCTCTTAATATGTGTGCTCTACAAGCAAGGAAACAGAGGCAGACAGCAATCAAACAGTATCCCTTAGAACTTTCTTTGCACTTCCCCAACTAACACACATACAAGTCACCTAGAAAATTCTTTTAAAAAGCAGATTCTAATTCAACAGAGCAGGTGCAGCCTGATACACTTCATTTCCAGACCTCCTCCCCACTGTCTACCCCACCCTGGTATCAGTCAGGCTGCTGGTTCATGAATTGCAGCAGGAGTAGCAGAACCTTCTAAGGCTTTGCTGACTGAGTTAGGGTTTGAATGTAGGAGATTCCTGAGATGAGGCCTCCGTTTCATGCCCACCCTCCACTGTCTGGATACAGCAGCCATGCTCTGACTGTGAGGGAGGAGGGTAGAGTGTGCAGAATTTCAGAAATTTGTCTTGCTCAGAGTATCCAATGCCATCTTGCAGAACATGAGGATTTCAAGGAAAGTAGCCTGGGAATTCTTCTACAGAAGTCCAGATGTTTAGCTTTCTACACACTTCAAGGGTTTCTGAGTCAGAAACTCTTGACATGTAATGAGAAGAAAACATCCTTCTCCATTCTTGGCAAGCAGGCTCTCTGAATACATTATGAAGGATGGCATGTCCAGTGAGTTGCTAGGCTCTGTGAGGTTTTCTCAAGACCTTTCTGTCCCTCCAAGCAGTAGTTCCTCACTCTACCACAGGTATCAGTATCTCCTCAAGGGTTCTCCAGTAGGTTTGTCATGAACCCATAAAATGGGCATTGCCAACCCACCACCCCACCCCACCCCCGTGAAGCTAATGCTGCTCTCTCATCCTGCGTCCCCAAGATTTGATGGCTAATGTGGTCTTCAGTCACTTGAGGAAAAGCCAAATAATACCACAGAACATGTGGGTTGAAAGACTTAGATCCAGGCCACTTCTTGAGGATGAGCAACTGGGTACTGCACCAGGTTGCCCAGCTCAGGGCAGCAAGATGTGCTACACAAATCCAGCCCCTGCTCTAGTAGAGAGTCACAAACGTTGACCTTGGGCCAACTGGGTACATTTGGAGAAAGGTTCATCTATTTTATTTGCCTAAAGTCTCTGCCTTCTGGTCAAGCTCTGTGGCCATGGAGTTATATCTGCCCATTGACATAACCTCTTTTTGACTCATCCATTCCCAGGACACATGTTCTAATTTGAACAAAGGTATTTTTCGGTCTAACTGGCAGTCCTACTTAATCCACTTTATACTGATACCCACCTCTCTCACAGTGGCAGCAGCTCTCTTTGAGGTTGCTCTTTATTCTCCTCTTTCATTCATCTGCTTGTGTCTCTCCATTAAAACAACTGAATCCACTTTTCCTGCGCGGGTTTTGTTTTATGTGGTATCAATCCACATAGTCTGAGAGCATACATGCTTTGCAAGAGCAGGAGCTACAGATAACCGCAAACACTAACCCAAACACTGGAGCTTCCCTCCACCCTAGGCAAGACCTCTATTGAGAACCTAAAGAGGAAAAACGGGAGAAGCAGCTGGTGCCACAGAGAGTCCGCTGTTTTTTCCAATACTTGATTACTTATTAAGGCACCTCTGATGGCCTCACCATTTTGCAATTCTCCATCCTCTCTGCTTCTATGTCAGGACATTGTTCTCTTGACAAAGAGATATGACAGAGCCTGCAAAAATGGCTGTCACAATCTCAGAGAAAGCAGGCAGCTCACCATTGATTTGTCATTGGCAGAACTGGAAACATGATTGTATTTAATAAGAAAACTGTATGAGCAGACACTCTGCCTAGTTTATCAAAGATACCTTGATGCCAGGACCTGGAAGACTTTCCCATGGTGGTTTGAGCTGCCAGTATAGGAGAAAAAAAGTAAAATGAGACCCAGTATTTCCAGCTGAAAACTATTCTAATCACTCCAAAACTCTCCTGGCTAGAAGCTATTTAAATGAAATTCCCATAATCCCACTTTTAATGAATATTCTTTTCACTTCTAGTCCTACAACTTCAATAACATGATATTTGGAAACTTACTCAAATTCGGCCCATTGATTTTCTTAAGACCATATTTGTGCCTTTTTCACAGACTCTAAAGAATAGCGTTTGATTATTCTTTATTAAAAGCTAAAAGAAATAGAAGTAGACATAAAATCAAATGTTGATTAGCTGTGCTGAAGCCTCCCAAGAACCCAGGGGCTGCACGACTAACTGCTCACTTGGGGTTGATTTCAGGCTTCAAAATACTTGCAGAAGCAGGAGGGTCCTGGCATTAGCTCCTCATGAGCTGCAGACCCTGAGAGAAGAGGATAAGCAGGTGGTGAGGATACACACACACCATCTCCCTCCATGCATGTCCTCCTTTGACTATTTTAGCTCCATTCTCAGAGCCCTACCCAAAGGCCACATCCCCTGAACGCCCTTCTCAGATACTCCTAACCCTCCTGTCTCCCTGCTCTGCATTCAGCAGGCTCCTATGCTTCCCTCCGCCATGCTGGTCACATCTGTGAGGAAATACTTAACTCTGATTAGTTGTTCACTCTCTGTGCTGCCAAGGAACAGGCTCCTTGAAAGCAAGAAACAGTCCTACTTGCTCCCAGCTCCTTCCAGCCTCTTAGTTCTAAGACCCGAGTAAGTGGGATTAAATGCACATAAATGGAGGCTAAGCTGAGGGAAGATGCTGAATAAAAGGCATCACGAAGCAGAGGAGGAATGCGCATGTGACAGGACATTTCCAGGTGAGTTAGGGCAGGGTCCTCACACAGGAGTTGCCCGGAACGAAAAGGGGAGGTGCATTGGATACAGGTGGATGTGAGAAAATGTAGCCATTTGCAAACCCAAAGCCCACCTAGATTTTCAATACCCTGGGTTTCTCTAAAGAAGCTTTTTGATCTGGGACACCTATAGGTAAGAAGGAGACAAAGCCTGCAACAATAGAGCCAGGACTCAGAAATACACTTAAAAGTCATTAACTTGTGCACTTAATTTGTGGTTTATAAGTGATATCTCAATAAAGTTCTGAGTAAAAAATCTGGATTCTTTAAGATGAACTATGACACAGACCTACTATCCTCAAACCCTACCTGGAACCACTCCTACAACCTTGCCGGAGGGGCTGGAGCAATAAGGAAAGCTTGCAAATGTGAAGCTCAAGCAGATGCTGTACTGTGCATGATAAAGTTCTTCGTCTCTGACCCAGGAGATTCACGTCTTGTGCCAGGATCTAGGAACCTGGCAGGCTAACTCGTTTGCTTTGAACATGGTAGACTTACAGGCAGGCCCTTCATAACTCATAACTGCTGAAGGATTTTTTTTTTTTTTGAGACTAGGTCTCACTGTTTGCCCCTGGAACTGCAGGCTCACATTGCCCAGGGTACCATGGACTCAAGTGATCCCCAGCCTCAGCTTCCCAGGTAGCTGGGATTACAGGCACACGCCACCATGCCCAGCTATTTTTTGGGACTAGGTCTCACTATGTTGCCCCAAGCGGGACTCAAACCATGGTCCCTAGCCCCAGCCGCTTCACAGGCTAAAGCTTACAGGCACGAGCCACCATGCCCACCTTGAAAGATCATTTCATAAAACAAGAGGTGAGGCCAATTTTCAAAACTCATCAAAGTTAGCATCATGACTGACTCAAACACTGAAGGAAGAGTCAAATAAGGGACTAAAATAATAAGGATCATCGGCAACACCCTTGGTTTTTGCAACTAGGAAAGCAGTGCTGACCTTCTAAAAGGCCCCTTTTGAAAAGAGGTGGGAATTGCAAGTGTTGATGCACATCATGCATCAAGTGCATCAAGTGCAACACTTGCACATCATCATGCAAGTGTTGATGTCACATTTCAGAAACATGGCTGAGGGGGGAAAGATGGGGCAACTAGAGGGGCTTAATGTGAAAAACACCTAAGGGTGTGTTTTTATTTCATTGACTGCAGACTTGGGAAACTTGGATCCATTTAAGCATCTTATACAGTGCAAATCAGAGACATGTAAATAGGTACTAAATAAATGAGGGTATATTGGTTTAAAACAGAATCCATCAATACAGAAGGAAGAGCTGAAACCATGACATGGGTGACATGGTGACAAGATGGAGCATGGAAGGAAAAGCCCAGGACTGAAGAGTGTGATACAGTCCTACATTCCAACTGCACCGGTACTCAGCGACTTCAAGACTGGTTGCGAGAATGAAACACCGCACATGCGTGGCCACTCAACCAACCTCAGCCATTATAGGTACTATCACTACTGTAAGCTCTACAGCTCGGTGTGGTGTGGCTGCTGCAGTTTCAGAAGAAATCCCACATGGAAGAGAGGCCTGTTACAGATTCAGGAGGCTGTGGAGTTGGTTCCATGCCTGGAAGCCAGGGCCAGACTTGCAGGAGTGAGAAAACATGTTTGCTGGAAGCATCAGCACTGTGAGCACCGCCATGTTATGTCTGCTTGGCTCGCCTGCCCTGGAGCTGCTGTGTTGCAGGGAAGGAGCCTTTCCTTGCCAGATGAGGTGCTCTGTCCAATGCCTGTGACTGGCTCATCATGTTCCCTCTGAGATGCTTGAAGCACTTCGGACACTGGGCTTCATCACCAAGTCTTATCTGTGATACAAGCTTCCAGGGGAGCAAACCCTTTGCCGGGTGCCTGGATCTGTGAGGCCATGGGCACCTGATCGGGAGGCCCTAAGGAGAGCATGCAGCAAGGTCTTCCACAAAGGTGTGTGTTTTGTAACCGTCCCAGTGCCGGTATGTTGACCATCAGCTCTAGCAGGTAAAGAAGAATGTCGGGATCCCTGGAATGATCTTCTTAGGATTTTAAATAATGAACAGAGGAAAACAGCCAGCAAAGAAAGAGCCACTTGAGTTTCTCTAGAGTTCTAATTCTCCTTATCTTCTCTTCTCTCCTCAGCTCCCTTCCCAGGGTAAGTCTGACCTTTTAGCCTCGCTTTCCAGGTCCATGCATGTGCACATCCACTGGCCAAACATGTACAATCATGGAGTGGGTACAGTCCCACAGGAGCTAGTCATAGAGGGTAATGGGAAGAAAAGCCTGGTCAACCCATTTACCCTAAAACAGGGTGACACGAAGTATTTCCCAGCACCTTCCTGCATGAACAGTGACTAATGGGGGAGAGGGCAGGGAGGAAGAATCTGAGAATAATTTACCCCTGTCTCCAAAGCAGGGAGTCCATTGCTGCAGCTTCTTTTGGAATTAGCTTCCCCAATGTCCACCAAAGTTCCTTGCTACCCTTAGAATATTCTAGAATAAGGAGGTGACACTTTTCCTGTTTATAATTGAACTTTTTCCTGTTTATATTAGTTACTATATTCAGATTAGTGTAGAGAAGAGAGGTGGAAAATAAAAGGCTTATATAATATACCATTGTGATCAAGTATCCAGATATGTGTGTTCTATAGGGTCATATGTGTGTCTGTAGACAGGTACACATAGATGCATGTGTATGTACAAATATGTACGTACATAACTGCTTTTCATAAAAGTTTAAACACCGAACATTAATTGCTTTCTAGCTTGTTCTTCTCACTTAAATAGCTACCTCAGAACCTGGTACTACAGCTATTCCAGTATGTACTTGTCAGCCCATTCACTAGACATTTAGGTTGTTTTCGGTTTTTCATCTTATTGAAAATACTTGCAGTTGAGTTTCTCCCCTGTCTCAGATTATTTTCTTAGTTTAATTCCCCAAAGTAAAAATAGTTGTTCAAGGAATATGCACTATTATGCTTTTAGATATAAACTTCCAAAGCACCTTCCAGAAAAGATGGTCCTACATTCATTTTCACTGCACGGCACTGATAATCCTGCCCCTGCAGCTTTACCTGGTTGTACTCTGAGCACTGCTTTTATTTTCCCAACTGTTTTCCCTTCCCTGCTCTTATTCCCCTTAGAGCATCCAACCTAGAGGAGGCTGTTTGGCCAGGACATTCCCTTCAGCATCACACTCTCTATATGCTTGAAGACATGCCTGGCAAATGACCAGTCTGGGCTTCTCACACCAAGGCACCACATGAGGAATAACCGCATTACCACGAACCCCTACTCAAGGCACTGTGGTTCAAACGCTTCACCTCAAGGAGAAATCATCCCAGAAGTCACGCTTGTTTAGCACTGCTCAGTGGCCGTGATCAGCCTTTTCCCCCAAGGATTGGATTGTTCTAGGTGTGAGTATTCATGTTTCTACATAGGTTCTGTCCACTGATTCTATGTAACCCTGTGAACACCGGTGCCTGCAGGCGTGGGCTCCCAAGGGCAGAGGGAGTTTCCAGGAGGGTGTAAACAGGTGTCAGCCAATCAGCCTTTCTTTTCTTTTTTTAATTTTTTTAAATTGACTGCACATATATATGTATATTTTACATCATTGTCTACCTCGAGGTTTTCCCACCACCTTAACAGGAGTAAACCATCTTAATCTCCTGTGCCTATCACCCCCATCTTACTCCCTCCCCCTCTTGCTTTATGCTTTTGTTCTGATAATGGTTCTTTTTAAATTTTCCTAAAAGTTCTCTTATGTAAATATTTTATTATTTATTTATTTGTTTGTTTGTTTGCTTATTTGAGCCAGAGGAAATCATGCTAGCAGAAATAAACCAGAAAGAAAACAGAAATACTGGATGCTCTCACTTATATGATGGATATGGGAAAAACAAGCAAATAAAGGGACAAGAATAATTTAAAACTGTCAACAGAATGAAGCATAGAGCAAGAGAGGAGGAGGGAAAAAGTGGAGGAGAGATGGGCACAAGAGATCACCAATCTGCCTTTCCGACACAGGCATTTATGATCTGAACCCACTAAAGGATAAGCAGGAAGCAGGCTGAGGATTCCGCTCTACAGAAAGGAAGGCAAGTAGTCTCCACCACACAGGCAACAGGGATTAATCCCAAACCACAAACCCACCAAGTGCTCCCTAATCACTCCCAGAAAGGCTGGCTCACCCACTTCTCTGGAGACAAAAATCACAGCCTTTCTTTCCCTCACTTAGCCGCTGGATGAAACGTCCAGTAACTCCGTGATCCCACAGTTTGTCTCGATAGTTAGAGCAGGAAACAGAATCACTGACAGTAAGAATGGCTGTAAACCCAAATGCCCCCAAAACTCATGTATGGTTGGAAAAGATGTAGTCTATTTACATGATGGAATATTATTCTGCAATCAAAACCAACAAATATGACACTTTTGTGATAACATAGATGGACCTAGAGGGAATCATAGTAGTAGAAATAAGTCAGGAAGAAAAAGACAGAAACCAGATGGTCTCACCTATAGATGGGATATAGGAATAGCAAACAAAAGGCGAGGAAAAATCCAAAATAAGCTGACAGTGGAGCTGGGACATACAGTTAGGGAGGGGGAGGGGAGGGAAAAATCAGTGAAGGAAGGGACACAAGGAGATGAGATGGAGGTTCATGGGTGATAGGGTGGAGGGAGAACCCTGGGGAATGCAAGGATGTCAACACACACGCACATACACATAAATACGCAAAACCAAAATGATTAATTAAAAAAAAATGCTGTAGATGTTGTGAGGATATTCTCTGGGCCACAATGTGCAGCTTGACTCACTCTGGAAATCCTTAGGCTAAGCCCCCACAGCCCTGTTATGTGGCACAGAACTTCAGTTCTCTCTCCTCCAGGTGCTAGACCAAATTCAAAGCAACCCCACTTGAGAACCCACCATAGCCTGGCCCACCTCATACCAGGTCACTGTCATCTCCCAAAGACCAACAGGCATGGCAGACTCCTCCTATATTCTAGAAACATCCCAACTGCATTGTGATGTGTAAGCCTAGACTTAACTAGCCAAGTAAGCCTCAGCCAGAGAGCACAATGTTAGCTGTCTACTTCCCAATATTTCCTGAACTACACACAAGGGAGACAATATTTCCTTGAATTATTAAATCCATTGACTTGCCAGACAGGGTGAAAGTATCCCGGATGGAGATGGATTCTCAGAGAACTAGCAACTTCTGCTACACGGTATGTTCCACCCCACCCCTGACCTCTTGGGCCATCTCCCCAAACTGCTTTTACACTGAGCATCGTTATATGAAACAAGTCCACAAGATGCACTTGTGTGCCCCCCGAGAAGGCTATGGTGGAAAAGCGCTCCAACTTCACATGCCTTTGTCATTATGAGGACTCCCGGGAACAATTTCTGTCTGGCCTCTGTGTGAACAACAGTTAGAATTTTCTCAAACAATTGGTTTGTGTTTATCTGGTGGACATTACAAACTGTATAGCTGACAAGTTTCCTTTTCTCCTTTGGCAGCTGCAGTGCTGTGAGCTCCGCCTGAGAGGGAGAAAGGCAGATTTTGCATTGTGACCAGGTCTGATGTGTGCTCTTCCTGCTCTCTTGCATTGCCTCACTTTTAATTTATGCTATCTTGTCATATTTTATGCCCCATTGTAAACTGCCTGAAAAATGCTCTTTGAAATAAGATTTGGTGTATACTGAAAAGCAGGTAAATAAATAAGATGTGCTAGAGTTCCACTCTGGGTGATTCTATTTCCTTCAAGACTTCAATTACATTTTGCTTTAACATTCTTCCACTGATAGACCCAAGGTTTGGGGTACACCTCTTGCAGTTGTAGCAATAACTGTAGCAATCATAAAATAATTGGAAGACACAAATAAAGTGACTGCAAGTATTGTGACTGACTGGTTTCATTTGCAGAACCCAACTGAGGCAATGGCATGGAAATGACAGAACTCCTGGAGGGGGGAAGGGGCTGATGCACTTTAATACTAATTAGAATGAAAAGAGTAAATAACACTACTTAATACTCAGGTGACATGTGGAAGTTTAGTCTGTTCTCCTGGGGTCTGTTGGCAGCCTGGCGAAGAGGAGGGGCAGACTTTACCATTATTTTCACTCTATTGCACTGCTAAGGAGCAAGGAAGAACTGCTACATGCTTTTTCTCCATGATTCCTGGGAAATCCCAATGGCTCAAAATGGACTCAAGTGCAAGACTAGAAGAGACACAATGAATTCTTATCCCAGTGTGCTGATCCTGGGTTAGGGAACAACACCTGAATTATGTCAGTCAGAAGAGAGGACAGAACTCTTTTCATATATAAAATTGGAAGTAACTGGAGTCAGCTACTTCCAAGAAATATTCTTTTTCCTCCCATCAGAGGCAACATCCTTGTAGAGCTGTTCTCTCCAGTAAGAATTCCTACAGTGTTGGAAATATTCTCCACATGTTTTGTCCTTCATGTCGGCCACTAGATACATGTGGCTATTATGTACTTGAAACATGGTTAGTAAGACCAGTGACCTGAGACCCAAATATTATTTATTTTTAATTAGCTTTTAATTAAATGGTGAATTTAGTCAGATAATAAGATTCATATAGGAAAGTCTATTGTATTCCTGCATACTAGCACTGACAAGAAATTGATGTTTTTTAAACATCTTTCACGAGAGCATAAAAAGTACAAGATACTTAGGGAATAAGTCTGACAAAATATGCATGAGACCTATATTCAGAAAAGTACAGAAACTCACTGAGTAAAATTACTGATGATATTAAATAAATGAAGAAAAAACATCATATTCACGGTCAAAAGACACATTATTGTTAAGTTGTCAGTTTTCCCTAAAGTGATCTATAGAATTGCCATCAAGTTCAACCAAATCCCAATAGGCTCTTTGGTAGTAACTGACGAAGTGATTCAAAAAGCTATGTGGAAATGCAAACAACTTAGAATAGCCACACCACTTGAAAAAAATTAATAATAATGTTGGAGAACTGACAATACCTGATTTCAAAACTAAGTGCAAAACTAAAGTAATCAAATAATATGATATTGGTGGAAAGATAGACAAATGGATCAATGGAACAGAAAAGAAAGTCCAGAAATAGTATCACATAAATGTAGATGAAAGACTACTCAACAAAGACTCACTTTCATCAATGAATGATGCTTGAACAATTGAGCTATTCAAATGCACAAAAAAGAAAATGAATTTCAATGCATACCTTACATCATATGCAAAATTAACTCCCAAGGGATCATAAACCTGAGTACAAAATGGAAATTATACAATTTCTAGAAGAAATTTAAGAAAACTTTATGACCTTGGGTTTCTTAGAAATGATGTCAAAACAAGATGAAAAAGTCTATACAGATGCAAAATTATAACCTAGTACGCCTGAAACATACGCTGTTGAAATATTTTAAGTAATAATATTTTTTAACCGCCCCTGAAATGATAAATTGTAGAGAGAGATTGTAAAGGAAAAAAAGGTGGAAGAAATTATCTATTGGATTTTATCCAAACTAAAAACTTGCTCTTCAAATGACACTATTAAGAGAATGAAAAGAAAACCGTAGGAGAGAAAATGTTTAAAGCAGGTACCTGACAAATGACTTGTATCCAGACTATATAAAGAATATTCAAAGCTCAAGAACAAGAATACAAACAAACCAATAATATATGAGAAAAATATTGAAATAGACATTTCATGAGAGAAGATATAAAAGATACACAGATGGGAAAAGCATATGAAACAATGTTCATCAGCAGTCATGAAAAAAATCTACAGGCACAACCAGGTTCCATTAAACATCTATTCAGATGAATAAGGCTAAAAGACTGACCATACCAAATGTTGGTGATGACATAAAACCAGAACATTCACACTGCTGATGGGCATGGAAAAAAGTACAGCATTTTGGGAAACAACTTAGCTGTTCTTTGAAAAGGTAAACATCTACCATATGACCCAGTGACTCCCGTTTTAAATCTTTACCAAAGAGAAATAGCAACCTCTGTCCAAATAATTAATGACTTTTCCCTAAATATTCCTAATAGCTTCAGAAAAATAATAGCCAAAAACAAAATTACCTAAATGTCCATCAACAGGTGAATGGATACAGAAATTGTAGAATATTAACTCAACAACCACAACTTTTAAAATAATCTGTGCAACATCATAGATGGATCTCAATTATGAAACATGAAAGAAGAGTGCCAAGTGCATGGTGTTATTTATATAATATTCTAGAACATGCAAATAATATACAGTGATAGAAAGTGGATCAGAATTGCCTGAGGACAGAGGAGGCTGCAGATGCAGTAAGAAGAGATGACAAATGAGGATAAAGAAATCTGGGGGTGGGGGAGGGTGGGCAGTTCATTATCTTTAGGGTGGTCACTGCCTCATATATTCATAGATGTCAAAATGTATCAAATTGTGCACCTTAAATATCCTGTCTCAATTCCACCTTAATAAGGTTTTAAAAACAACCAGGAAATGATAAGTAGGTTTACATACATTAAATGCATGGGGCTACTGGTTCCCTCCCTGAGCAGAGCAGCACAGTTCTAACATCTGTGCTACCTTAGTGCCTGGTGATGTTCCAACACCATATGTCTGCTCCTGTGTCCTACCCCTCTGTCCCACCTCCACTGAAAAAGATCCTTTCCCCTCTGGTTTTGGAAGGAAGCTCGATGAGCAAAAATAAGCATGAAGAAGATTCAAAGAAACTTACAGTGCCCTCCTGAGTCTTTCGTACTTGCTCAAGCAGAGAACAGATGGCTTTGCTCATTTAAGGAAATATTCTGGTGAAGGTTGACCCTCTTATTTTACCCAGATGCTACAGGGGAGCATTACACATCACACAGAAAATGGGCACCTCCAGAAGTCCAAGGTCTCTCCAGTCAACAGTATGATGTCATATACCGAGAATCTAAAATATCACTTTGCTAAGCTACAGGGACAAAGTTTACCTACATAACAGAATAAAGGTTAAGATTTAACAAGATTGTGGATAAAGAGCATCATCCAAGGAGGAGAGGTCATTAAAAATAGCCCTTCCCCTGACCCAACATGCCATTCATCACAGCACACGCTTCCTTCCCTTCCCTGGGAATGTGCTGTGCAGGTGCGAGGAGGGGGCCCCTCCCTTCCTTACCTGGAGCCAGAGTTTGTCATGCTGGGACCACTTGCCGCCAGCAATGCACTGGAATGTGGCATTCTGCCCCACGTTCACCTCAACATTTTGGAGTCGCAGAAAGTGAGGAGCTTTTCCTAAGAGAGAATCCAAAGAGTACATGAGGACAGGATTCAACAGTCCACCACCTCCCCACCAGCAGCTGGCAACCGGGATGGGCACCACATCAAGGGGGGGGGCAGGGCAGGGTGGGCTCTCGTGGGGTGGGTTATGGTACTTTGGGCTGGGCAGGGATGGCATTTGCGCTTAGGAAGTGGTGTGGCTTGTGAAGAGTCACTGTCAACTCATCACTTATGATGAGCCAGAAACTTGTTGATCTGAGAACTTGTGGGCGTCAGTGCATTTAAACCTCACAAAACTCACAAGCTAGGCACAATCTGCATTGCACAGATCAGGTATGTAAGGCTGTGTGGGTTACACAGCTAGGCAGTCATGGAGCCAGAGAGCCGGAGAACCAAGACAATGGATCCTGGTCTCTGAGAGCCTTGATGTCCAGATTAGCTGCTGGACAATATTGCCATCAGGTTCAGAAGTGGAAACTGGAGTGGGGGGAGGAGGGGAGAGGAGGCCTCACCGTAGAGAAACCCTCCCCCCCAGTCTGGTTGAGCAGAGCAAGAAAAATAGTAACTGAAGTGAAGCACCTTTGTTTGTGCTTGAGACCCTCCTACCTGGTCTCCACAGGGACAGGATGATAAAAATAAGGGGGGAGGTAATGAATGGGGGGGGAGATAAGTTGGAGTAGATCCTCGTAGCCTGCTTTGTAGTAGGGGCTGTGTGTAGGTGCCTGAACAGGACTCATTTAATCCAATTCAGTGATGGTATTAACTTCATCTTAGAGTAGACAGAAGCACAGAGAAATCCAGAAACTAGCAGTCTATACTCTTCACTCTAAGATCTCCCAAGCATGGCAAGGATTGGACTATCTACCCTGTAGACCTAGGCTTATAGAAGAAGGGACTTTCAAATGAAACTAAAAGTTTTCACAAAACACTCAATTCTAGAATGAAGTCTAGGTTGTTGTGGAAAACTTGGGTTCATTTCTTTGCTGGTGTGTAAAATCTAGTCCTTACCTAGGCAACTGTCCTAAGATGGAGGGGTCAATAACCTATGTCAAGAAGGGTGTCTTCACTGAGACATGGAAATACCAGAGACCCCTGCCACATTATACAAATCTACAATAAATGGGTAGCCTCCCCCATCTCCCTGCTGTGGACTCCAATGGAGTTACTGAGAGGATCATGGGGGTTCTGGGGTCTTTGTGCCCTTGCCAGAGGAATCATATATCCAGAGACAGATGACAGCAGTGTCACTGACTGACAGGTCTGACAAAGCCAGCTCCAGTGTGTTATCTAATTTAACTTCCTAACATTCCTGTGAGCAGACACGCTGTTATTAAATTATTAATTTAATATCATTTAAGCAAACACAATCATTAAAGCTACACAGTGTGAGGAAGAAATGGAAACAGAATTCAGTCCAGGTCTATTTTAGCCACAAATTCAAGGCTTAATGAGCACATTCTCTG